>APFE030970679.1:12676-31866 GCA_000404065.3 Pinus taeda | reverse complement strand
GTTCCGGGATCCTTGCCATCAAACTTCCTCATATCGATCTTTGGAACATGGTGGTTCTTTGATCCAATGTTAGAGTCTATGAAATCATGATTAACATTTATTTTGTTATGATCATGAGTTTCCTTTACTACCCTTTCGCCATTACTAAGCATTTCTTGTATAGACTTTGTCAAATCTCTCTTCAAATCTGTCTTCAAATCTTCCATGCCTTTCTTTAAATCATCCATATTAACTTCCATGCCATCCATCATAGCTTCCACGCCATCCATCTTTGCTTCCTCGCCGTCCATCTTAGCTTCCACATCATTCATCTTAGCTTCTATGCCTTTCTTAAAACCATCCATCTTAGCTCCCATGCCATACATCTTAGCTTCTACATATTTTTTTAAACCATCCATATTTGCTTCTGTTACTTTTTGTGCGAGTGAAATTTTTTTCACTTGGTCTCGTAATTTTGATATATCATGTTGGATTTCTTCCTCTTCTTCATGAGTCATGCTAGATCTTTCAGGTTGCTTACTAGGTGTTTCCATTTTCTTTCTTCGAAGCATCAATTACCAATAATAATGCTTCACTATGCCCTTTGAATTCCTTCAAACTAAAATTTTCAAACCAAGCTTATGCAAAATTTCAAAAACAACTACACACCTTTTTTCACTTTGTAGGAGCTCAATATTGAATCTGATGTATCTCTGTAATTTTGGATCTCCAAGGTCTAAAATTTCCTCCTGCAGTAACCCTCTTAGTAATATTTCTAACCCCACAAGTCTGATCAAGGTTGGATTCTCCAATGAAGAGTTATGCCAAATCTCCACGATGACCTGAGTATAGATTGGTTTAGTAGGGCGAACTTGTACGACGTTCCACGGGTCACTGTTTCAACCTTAGGTTCTTAAAATGATACCAAAAACAACAACAATCCATCCTGTTTCTGTAACTTCTTATGAAAATTCAATCTGATGCTCAGAGCCAAAGTTTTGACGATTTTCGCAAGGTCACCTATTTGGAATGTAATTCAGGGGTCTAGAAAAACCCTAACTTCCTCAGATTATATCTCCTAAATTATAGCGAGACAAGATCTGAAATTTGGGCCCTATGTTCAGCGAGATTTCATCTCAAATGGGTTTTGTTTAGCTTCTGAAACACCGCAGAAGAAAATTTATAGCGAAAATTCCACGATGACCTATTTGGAGCAACGAAACCCTAGAACCCAAAGCTCTGATACTAAATGTTATGAAACCAACTCAAAAAGATAGAAAAGATAGATCAACGCCTTAGAAATAAGCCTCTTCGAATGGGAAACATCCTTTACATTACACACATGAACAATTCTTAGATGATTCAAATGACAAAACCTCCTTTCTATATATAGGATTCTAAGGGGTCACAATATAACCACAACCGACTTAACAATAATAATATAAAGGCACAAAAATAACAATAATGGGATTCTATGGGGCACAATAATAACAATATGGGGACAATAGGGGCACAACAATAACAATAAGGGATACAACGACAATAGTAATGGGGGAATCACTAGTATTATAGGGACCTAACAAAATCTCTGTGATGGAACCCATAGTTATGTGGCACATGGTGTGAAGGATGTGACAACATATGATGTCACCCTGGTGTTTAGGACTGGTGATGTCACCCTAATATTTAGGACTAGTGATGTCACTCCATACCCCATATATTTTTTGTGCAGGGCATAGTAGAACACCCAAGATTTAAGTTCCACGGTGACTTGGTGTGTGGGTTCTCTTCTATGGGGATGAGTGCTATGTGGCATAAAAATATTCATTTACCGATCAAGGGGGGAGGGTTAAGCCCAAATGTAGAGTGTGCATTGCCATGTAGCCCAAAATATTGTCCCCGAAAGTTCCCACGAGGTGAAATGTCACACTCTACAGGATTTAATTCCTTGGGTGACGTGGTCATAGTAGGCTCACACCAACCTACATTACATATATCATATGTTGTTACAGATTGGTCCATGTGGGCTATAGAAAAGGGACTATGCATGACATGGTATGAATGGGTTGAAATCTAAGGTAACAATGCCATGTGGTGGTGGGGGTGTCTAACTCGAATAACCGTGTGGGTGCCATGTGGCAGGTCAAGATGACGTGACACTATCTGATAGGCCTATCTTCGAACGACCCTATCCTTTGATTTGAGAGTCATATTGGGATGAATTTTATATCGTTGGAAAGATATTGATGAGATGAAAAAAACGATGTTATCCTTTTTAAGTTCTAAGGCAGTGGAAAAGGATCAAATAATTTAGACCCAATTCCCATAACTGGACCATGAGGGTCGGGTCAACATAATAACTTCCTTCTACCCTTAGTAGGGTATATGGGTAGTAGGAGGTATGTTATAGAGTGTTATCATAGCTTCCAAGTTCAACAATCAGAATGAATGTGCTGTATCACATAAGAAATGTAGACAATGGTTTCAACCCTAGACCTTTTGGGATAAATTGGTGCCATGTTACAAACTTAAAAAAGTGGTATATCCAATGCTTGCATCTTTATAGGTAGGATGGAGCTTTAAATTTGAGTTTTGTAGTTGAATGTGGATATGATTGCATACTATTTATAAAATTTGATTGTGATGTGTATGTTGGTTGCAAGGATGTTATGGTATGACTGATTTCATTGAAAAATGCAATGATACTGCATGTGTTTGCTTTAGGAATCTTGAAGGTTTGGATAGTGTATTCCTGTGAGAATGGATGCTTGTTATATCTTTAGTTATGCAGAACTATATGCATGGTTTGTACTTGATTGTTTAAGTGGTGTGTTATTACACACTTGAAGTGAAGGTGCATGTAAGTGCTCATATGATATGAGGGATTGGGGAAATCCATATGTCGCTTGTATTATGTAGCATAACCTTTTCTAGTCGAATATGAATAGAAATATTATATATATATATATATATATAAATAAATGATTAATATATATAATATATATAAAATATAGATATATATAATATATATATATTAATAATAATAATTATTATATATATAATTAAAAAATATATATATATATATATATATATTATATAATTATAATATATATATAATATATACTATATATAAAATATAAATATTATATATAAGACAATTGGATGGGAAAATACCATGGTTTGTATCTTATATGTTAGAGAGTCAAGTGGGTGATAATTTCTTATTGTATTTATTGGTAATAACACTATGACCATGGCTTGTATATTGATCATCTGCATGAGAAAGGTGAATACTGGTTTAATAGTGTAATCAAGGGCTATGTGCTAACTTGGGATTACATACAGGTCATATGGTGCATTTTGTAAATATGAAAAGATATAATTATGATATATTCACGTGGTTTAATAACTGACCCCCTTGAGGTTGCAAATACCACGACTTTTGGCCTTGGCAAAGAGGCTGAACTTAATGGCTATTTTTTACCTTAGCAAGAAGGCTAAATAAAAATTTCAATGGCATGATGGTAACCATGCTGATATGAACATATATGTATCTCTGAATTTCAAAACCAAGTTGATGTATATGTTTAGTTGTGTCCTAGATTAAGATTGTTGGAAATACTGAGAGGGGGAGGGGGGATGAATCAATATTCCTTAGCAATTAGCACTTTTAAATATTTTAAGAGCATTACTTAATCTTCAATTATTATTATTGTTTATGAAGTAATAACAGTAAATAAAAGAACACAGTAGACATAAGAATTTTAGGTGGAAAACCCCCTCCGGGTCAAAAACCACCGAACACTTTTCTAATAAATTTTTTAATCTTCAGCCCCAACTGAAATGAAAGAAAAAACTTCCTAGAATTATAGAAAAGCATTATTCTCCAAATTCGACTGGAAGGATGCCCCAACGCCCTGGTTTCTTCAGTAGTCAACTGAATGGATGCCCCAACATCATAGACCAAACTACCACCTTGAAGTGTTCACAGGCTCCAACTTGTAGGCAACTTCATGCACCATCCTAACACATCCTTGCCACGCTATAATGAATGAAATTTACAATGATTTTGACTGAACACCCACTCACACTATGACCTACAACCCAACCATGACATCATCCCAACAGAGGCTCTTATACCTCCCAATCAGGCCTTTTCGACTCTAGGAAAATTGACTATTTTACAATAATGACTCTTCCAATGATGACATTTTTACAAATGACTCTTTTACAAATTTACAATGATGACTCTTGGCCTTGACACTTCTTCACAATATGCGGATGGCTGTCATGTATCCAAAGGATGTCCCGTTGAATCGTCACCTTGATACTTCTTCACAATATGCAGATGGTTGTCATGTCTTCAAAGGATTTCCCGCTGCAATGCTTCCTTTGATTTGATATTTCTGCTCTTGAATTCTTGCTTGAAGTTGTACTTGAATCTTCTTCTACCTGCATGCAAAAGTTTCTCGGCAAAACCAATCCCAAAACAAAACAAAATACCCTTCAACTTACCTCTTCCTGCAAAACACATGTAAGTGCATAATAATGAATAAATACAAATTAAAAATTACAATGCGTACCTGAAGTGTGCTTGTCACATTTGTTGTTGACTTGCTGCAACAGTAGAAAAATAATCCCACTCTTGATATAGGCTTGGACTCTATGCAAGACTATATCCAAGACTGACCTAAAGATATATACAATAAAAACTGATGACAAACCCTAGAATTATGATGGACCGAGTTCTAAGTACAACAACGGAGAACATTCTATAAACTATGACAAGACAAGTAACATGAACTTACAACATCATATAGATTTAGTAGACTTGTTGTAGCATCAAATGTGTAGTATCAAGAATAGGACATCCGTAATGTGGTATTAAAAATAACAGTGACATATAGAGACATAGAGATATAACCAAGACACTGTATATACTTACGTTGTCCTGCAAAAACATATGTCATAGATGATACTCAAAATTAAAATGTAAACACTAATCATGCATACTTTTCGGTAGGAGACTTACCCTTGACTGTTGATGTGTGGTCCTTAATGTAGTGATCCTTGAATGCATGCTTTTTCTTGCCTTCTAGGAGCTCCATATTGAGTCTATTGTATATATATAATTTAGGATCTCCAGGGTCTGAAATTTCATCCTATGGTAGCCCTCTGATTTCTGTTTCTAATCCCAGAGGTATGATCAAGATTGGGTTCTTAAAGAAAGAGTTATTCCCAATCATCCATGATGACCTGATTATAGACTAATTCAGTAGAGCGAAATTGTACGAAGTGCCACATGTCACTGTTGCGACCTTTGGTGTTGAAAATAATACCTAGCAAACTATAGTCCGTCCTCTTTCTTTCACAGTCTACAAAATTTGAATCCAATGCTCAGAGAGAAAGTTATGACAATTTTTCCAACGTCACCTGTTTGACATGGAATTTAGGAGCCTGCAAAAACCCTAACTTCCGCAATCATATCTCTGAAAATATAGCGAACCAAGATCCGAAATTCAGTCATGAGGTTCATCACGATTTAAGATGAAATGGATTTTAATTTTAGCTTCTGAGGCTTCGTAGAAACAAATTTATAGGGAAAATTCCACGATGACATGTTTGAAGCTACAAAATACGTACTAGTGGAGGATATGAGGGTCATTATTTATATGAATATCTTGGGTTGAGAGGGTCCTCAACAAGTGAACATTGGAGGGATTTTAGGAGCAAAAAAACATTATTAATTATTGACTATTCAATGAACACAACCAATTATGAGTGCCATGCCTCATCCCCATAGGGTTTTAGCCCACTAACTGGGGTTACTAACTTCAAACATGAATATCTCTCAAACCATGAAGAATTACTTGGCATGCCATATATCAACGGAAAGGTATCGAAGAGTAGAATCTATATAGAAGATCCTTGACTCAGAATAGAGTAAGTTGTCAAGTCAAAATGCTGATGAAATATTGGGGTAGCCCCTGGTGCTACTTGGGTTGAGGTCAATGACAACCACTAATCAACAATCTCCCCCTTTAGCATTGATGGAAACACAAGTACTCCCCCTGTGATCATGACACCTCTTCCTACTGCCTTCTCTCCCCCTTTGTCATCAATGGAAAAGGGTAAATCCCCCTAACAAACTATCATCCTGCGGACCTGTACAGACATTCACTTCCCCTTTCTACTTAGTTAGATAAGAGATGTATTCTACTTCTGCTATGGATAACAAGATTGAAGACTACTTTTTACTTAACCACGAGACAAGGTAACCACCTAGGTAAAACGCTGCTCTACTGGTACCCTTATGATCATCAACACTTCCTGCCCAATATGCATCCATATAAGCTTGGATGACCAGATCATTTCCTTTGGGATATGAGAGACCATATTCTGTTGTTCCCTTAAGATATCGAAGAATTCTTTTGACGACAATGATATGAGATTCTTTTGGTGCTGCTTGGAATGGTGCTACTTGTCCAACTGCCTGCATCACATCTGGCCGGGACGCTGTCACATAAAGGAGACTACCAATCATGGATATAGACAAATTTTGGTCCACATCCTTTGATGAGTCTTCTAAGCTTAACTTGTAACCTGTTACCATGGGGGTAAGGACTGGCTTGCAATATTCCATCTGGAATTTATTGAGCATTTCTTTGATGTAATTGGTTTGATATATGAATATCCCTTTATCCTACTGAGAAATCTAAAGCCCTAAAAAGTATTTTAGTTCGCCAATCATAGACATTTCAAAATCACTTTGCATTTTTTTGGCAAAGTCTTTACTTAATATGTCATCACTGCTTCCAAAGATTATATCACCCACATATACTTCGATAATTGTTAGGTTATCTCGATCCACTTTCACATGAAGATTGCTACCAACACTTCCTTTCTTGAATCCCTATTGATGTAGATATCCATCAAGACGAGCATACCAAGCCCTAGGAGATTTCTTGAGACCATATAGAGCCTTCTTTAATCTACATACATAGTCTTCTTTGTTAGAGAGAAGAAAACCTTCGGGTTGTTCAATGTAAACTTCTTCCTCAAATTCACCATTTAGAAAAGCTAACTTAACATCAATTTGATAGACCTTGATTTTTCTCGAGAAAGCATAAGAGAGAAACATCCTAATAGATTCCATTCTGGCAACGGGAGCAAATGTTTCTTCAAAATCGATTCCTTCAACCTTGCATATCCTTTGCACACTAATCTTGCCTTGTTCGTGGTAACTTGTAACCCTTCAACTATTTTGCCCCCCCCGAAAAAGTAATGAAACTACCATCTTGTTCAAACTACCTTCCTGTCAATCATAGACTTGTGCCATATACTTCTACATAGAATCCTCCTCTACAAACATTAAGGAGTAAACAAGCCAGATTGTTCAAAATAGTGAGTCACCTAATGAGCCATCTTGACTTGAGTCATTATCTGAAGCAAGTGCTAATTCCTCATGACCTTTTGCTTTTACAAATCCTGAAAGCATAACTACTGAAACCTTGTTATCTTCACTGTCTTCTTGTACCTTTTTCCTTTTCTAGACCTTCTTATTCCTGCAATATCGAGCCATGTGCCTATAGTTATGACACTTGAAGCATTCAATGTTGTCCATAGGTGATTCCATATGATATCTGCAACCGCGAGCGCTATGGTCATAGTTATGGCATTTGAAACATTCAATGTTTGGCCCATCTAACACGTATTCTCTTCTGACAAAATCATCGTGGAACCTATCTCGTGATACTGCAAACTTGCTTCTAGGGTTTTGTAGATAATGATTGTACCTGTCAAAAACTTCACAATCCCTAGGCATATGTCCATAGTTAGCACATAAAAAGCAATAACCATTAAATAAATGTGCATACCTGAATGGTTCATTCGGATGCAATGGTCCTTGATAGTTGTACCTGTGAATAAATTTACAATCCTTGGCCATATGTCCATAGTTAGCACATGAAAAACAATAACCATTAAATAAATGTACATACCTGAAAGATTTTTCATTCTTCTTTGGAGGCGGTGTTGTAGTTTGTTGTGGTCCTTTGTTCTTGATTCCTTTGGTCTTGTTCTTTGGAGTTGCAACATTCTTATTTGGCTTTTAAATTTGATCAAATTCCTTCTTATAATCGTCCTGCGAAGATGTGGAGCTTGTACCTTCATCAACTAGAGCGTTACCATATTTAATTGCCTTCATTTTTTCTTCTTCATGTGTCTTATCTTGCAAGTGTTCTTTCTGCGATCCCTTGAGTTTGTTGATATCATTACGGGTTTCATAAAGTTCTTCTTCATTTTGAGAAAGATCCTCTTGAAACCATCTTTTCAAGATCTTCCTTCTTTTTTCTGCCTCCTCAACCCATAGCTTGAGAAGAGTGGTCTTCTCTACTTCTCTGTTCAGAACCTGTATCTATTCCTTCTGCTTCTCATTTTTAATCCTAAGCTTGCTTATTTCTACTGAAGATATTTCTAATTCCTTTTTATTTTGGTAGAAAATGGATATGTATCTTTGATCACATTCCTTCCTTTCAATTTCTGTGTCCTACATCTGTTGTGTGATCCTTCTAATCTCTGCAAACGCTGTGTTGAGTTATTGTTGCTTTTGTTGGACTTCTCTCTTGAGGTCTCATGTCACTGTATTCTTGATTTATTCCAATTGAGTTCTAAGACTACTAATCATATTCTCAAACTCTTCATTTTCTTTGATGAGTTCTTTTGCTGTCTTCAATTCTGCTTCCAAAAGTCTTGTCTTTTCCTTTTGAATTTTGAGTTCCTTTATCACCTTGATCACTTGATTTTGAAACTTTGTTTTACTAATTTCTCCCATTTTTTCATCATAATTAGAAGGATTCGAATTTTCAATAACATCTTGACCTGATTGCTTTGTTGAATAGAGATTATGAAGCTTTTCCCAAAGAGATTTAGCTATTGAACATTGACCAACTTTTGTTTTCACAGAATTTGGCAAAACATTCAAAATTACATTCATGGCCTTTGAATTGTACCTTTTAGCTTCGTCGGTAAATGTGTCTCCAGAAACAATTGATTCCCATACTCCATGTTCCTGTAAATGTACTTCCACCATGGATTCACATATCCAATAATTATCTACATCAAAATAAGGGGTTGGTACACAATACTCACTTTCTTCAGATTTTGTTGTACCTGTACCTTCCTTTGAAATCCTTGCAACCTACTTCTTTGACTTTCCCATCTCTATGCTATGAAAAATGACTTCCATCATTAAGATGTTACTGAAGGAACCAACCTCTGATACCAATTTTTGGAAATAATGAGGGGGGGGGGGGAGGGGTTGAATCAGTGTTCCTTAGCAATTAACAATTTTAAATATTTTCAGAGCATTAGTCAATCTTAAATTATTATTAATTTCTATGCAATAATAATAGTAATAAAATAACACAATAGACACAATAATTTTAGGTTGAAAACCCCCTGCAGGTCACAAACCACCAAATGATTTTCTAATAAATTCCTTAATCTTCAGCCCCAACTGAAATGAAAGCAACAACTTCCTAGAATTCGAGAAAATAATTCTTTTCCAACTCCACTGGAAGGATACCCCAATGCCCTGGTTTCTTCACCAGTCAACTGAATCGATGTCCCAACATCCTAGACCAACCTACCACCCATAAGTGTTCACAGGATCCAACCTATAGGCGACTTCATGCACTAGCCTAGCACCTCCCTGCCACCCTATAATGTCTGAAATGAGACAAGAGTGTGGATTCCCATACCAGGGACAATGATTAATGATACAATATGATTTACAATGATTTTGACCGAACACCCAATAACATTATGAACTGCAACCGAACCATGACATCATACCAATAGAGACTCCTATACCTCCTAATAATGCCTTTTCAACTCTAGGCAGATTGACTCTTTTACAATAATGACTCTTCCAATGATGACATTTTTACAAATGACATTTTTACAAATGACTATTTTACAACTTTACAATGATGACTCTTGGCCTTGACACTTCTTCACAATATATGGATGGTTGTCATGTCTTCAAAGGATGTCCCGTTGACTCTTTGCCTTGATACTTCTTCACAATATGCATAGGGTTGTCATGTCTTCAAAGGATGTCCCATTGAAATGATTCCTTTGAATTGATACTTCTACTCTTGAATTCTTGCTTGAAGTTGTACTTGAATCTTCTTCTACCTGCATGCAAAATTTTCCTGGCAAAACCAATCCCAAAACAAAACAAAATACCCTTCAACTTACCTCTTCCTGCAAAACACATGTAAGTGCATAGTAATGAATAAATACAAATTAAAAATTACAATGCGTACCTGAAGTGTGCTTGTCACTTTTGTTGTTGACTTGCTACAACAGTAGACAAAGACTCCCACTCTTGATATAGGCCTGTACTCTATGCAAGACTATATCCAAAATTGACCTAAATATATATACAATAAAAAATGATGACAAAGCCTAGGTTTGTGATGGACCAAGTTCTAAGTACAACAACAAAGACCATTCTATCAACTATGACAAGACAAGTAACATGAACTTACAACATCATATAGATTTAGCAGACTTGATGTAGCTTCAAGAGTATGTAGCATAAAATGTGTAGTATCAAGAATAGGACATCTAAAATGTGGTATCAAAACTAACTGTGACATATAGAGACATAGAGATATAACCAAGACCCTATATATACTTATGTTTCCCGCAAAAAAATATGTAAGAGATAATACTAAAAAGTCAAATGTAAACACTAATCATACATACCTTTCTGTAGGAGACTTATCCTTGACTCTTGATGTGTGGTCCTTACTGCAGTGATCCTTGAATGCATGCTTTTTTTTGCCTTCTAGGAGCTCAATATTGAATCTATTGTATCTATGTAATTTCAGATCTCTAGGGCCGGAAATTTTGTTCTCTGGTAGCCCTCTAACTTCTCTTTCCAATCCCATAGGTCGGATCAAGATTGGATTCTTCAAAAAAGAGTTACGCCCAATCTCCCACGATGACTTGATTATAGAATGATTCAGTAGAGCAAACTTGTATGAAGTGCCACGTGTCACTATCGTGAACTTCGTCCATGAAAATGATACCAACAAACTATAGTCTGTTCTATTTCTATCAATATTTACGAAATTAGAATCGAGTTCTTAGAGAGAAAGTTATGACGATTTTCCCAACGTCACCTGTTTGAAATAGAATTCGGGAGCCTGCAAAAGCCATAACTTCCTCAGATCATATCTCCGCAAAATATAGCAAACCAAGATCTAAAATTCAGTCACGAGGTTCATCAAGATTTTGGCTCAAATGGGTTTTAATTTCTATGTCGGAAGCTTCACAAAAAATGTTATATAGAAAATTCCATGATGACCTGTTTGAAGGCATAAAATCCCTACCAGAGGAGGATATGAGGGTCATTATTTATATGAATGTCTTGAGTTGAGAGGGTCCTCAACAAGTGAACATTGGAGGGATTTTAGAAGCAAAAAAATATTATTAATTATTTAATATTCAATGACCACAACCAATTATGAGTGCCATGCCACAACCCCATAGGGTTTTAGCCCACTAACTGGGGTTACTAACTTCAAACATGAATATCTCTCAAATCGTGAAGAATTACTTGGCATGCCATAAATCAATGGAAATATCTCGATGAGTAGAATCCATATAGAATATCCTTGACTCAGAATAGAGTAAGTTGTCAAGTCAAAATACCGATGCAAGATCGGGGTAGCCCCTGGTGCTGCTTGGGTTGACATCAATGACAACCACTGATCAACAAAGATATGTCAATAATGAGAAATTTGAAGATATGTGGACAGTTGCAGGGTATCTTGCTTGAATTAACTTGGAAATGGGGCAATTGGTATACTATTTATCATATTTCATTAATCCAATAACAACTAAGTGTGTGTGGTAGCACATAACAAGACTCAATGGCAGTAAAAGGAAGCACGTATCTTGGCATGGCGCAATAGGATATGTACTAAGTCCACGAAGAACAAGAAATAAGGACATCCCTCCAAAGGAAAAGCACCTTCAATAATTTGGAGGCTGAGCTCAGGGACTTGGAAAATGAGCTAAAAATTTGCAGGGATTAACTTAAAAATCTCACTAGGAAACAATGAGAATTGATCAAGTGGAAATTTGAACTGAAAATTGTTTTGCAGGAATTGACATATCAAGATAAATACTAAAAAATGGAAAATGACACTGGAAGGAAGAGGCCCCATGAGGATGAAAAGGAGAAGAGGATATTTTCCCATTGGTATTGTGGAGAAAAGCATTCGAGAAAGGATTATCACCACAGGTAGAGAAAAAAAAATAGCCCCTACAAGCCACAGGGACATGATTCAACGGTGTAGGAAATTGAGAAGGAGGAGGGGGAATTCCCCCAAGCTCCTTGATATATACACGCATGTGTTGAAAAGATCTCCCGTGGAATATTAAGGGATGTGATACTTCAAGGTTGCCATAAATTGTGGAAAAGGCCTGGACTGATTTTTGTATATATATATATATATATAATATATATATATATATATATATAATAATATATTATATATATATATATATATATATATATAATATATATATAATATATTATATTATATATATATATGGTGATGAAGGACACACAAAATGTTGAACTCATGGAGTTGAGTTGTTATGAAATATATTTAAATTCTTGCATGTCATTCTCTTGACTGTTTGATTCATGATTTGTTGCTTTGATTAATGAATTAAATGCATTGCCATGTTACCTTTGTCTGTGGTTTTATATTGCTATCACGAATTTTATTGTTTTTGATGGGCCTCATTAATAGGTACATAATAAGTCCCATTTGACATTCCTTTAGCGTATATTTACCTCTTTCCTCCCATTTAATAACATCTTTTTGACTATAATGTGTTTATTAGGAGGAATAAAGGATTTTTTTCATATCTCGTGGCATAATGTGATTAATGTGTAGAAAAATAGAGCATTTGAGTGCATTTACTATGCATAGATATGTTGGAAGAAACTGGAGAATATGTAGGAGGCTTGTCCCCTACATTTACTCACCCACAACTCGAATTTCTCCCTAAATTTACTAACCCACAGTTCAAAGATCCACTAATAGCTAATGCACGCAAGGATTGCGAGGATCTTAGGGAGCTAGATCCACCTTTCTAGGGATTTTTGGAGGGTAGCAACCCTCTTTCCAAGGAGGTTGCCCCTTAGCCACTTTTGTATAAATAAGGAATCCCAAGGTCTCAATAGGATTCAAAATTTTGAAGTAGATAAAGACTACTAAGGGCTAGGAGCTCAAACCTTTTACTTCCAAGTATTGGAGAAATATTTGATGTTAATGAGAAAAAAATTGTTATCTTCCATTTGAGCTTGTTCTAGAGGGTCGAGTCCCCTTGCGTTAGGGCCCAACCCAGAGGCTCTAGTCCCTCTCATGTGTATTTTAATTATGCATTTTCTTTCCTAGCATCATTTTCTTCCCTTCTTTAGCAACATTTGTTTATGGAAATCTGCTTGTGTAGGTCCATTGACCACCCCTCTTATGAGAAATGTGGCCAAGAATGTTGTGTTTGAAAGAGAAAAAGATATAGTCACTTTTCTTTGCATTGTTTAAGCCTTGGTTTTTTTTTTTTTGCATCTATGTCTTATGCAACTCAGTGATTAGTTTCACATATCTCTTTGAGTGCATAAAGTATAACCTCTTGTGGATGTAGGTCTAGTGTAGACTACAAGATAGGTTTTCTTTCAATGCGATAGTTAGATTTCAAATAAAATTCAACTCATCCTTTCTTTGTCATTTAAAGTTTCTACAATTTACATTATTAATATGCTCTATGAGTTTGGCAAGATTGAATAACTTTCTAAGGTGTGTAGGTACTATTGTTGATTTTTAGGGTTAGCATGCCATTTACGCTCCTTATTCCACCACCATCTCCCTTTATTCAACCTCAACAACTCCCTCAAAGGACTGTTCATCGAGAGTATATTTTTGGGCTATTGAAGGCCATTGTGTGCATTGGTTCTTATGCAAGATGGGCCCCTGAAGGGTACTAAGCTTGGAAATGGATTCGTACAACCTTCGTCTACCCTCCATTACCCTTTCCCACCTTTAGATCCCATTTTTCACCCTCAAAATTCTCAGGAATTCAATCCTTTAGCAAAACAAGGTATTCTTTTAGCATCTGGCAGCAATCCTGTAACACTATGTAAACTTGACCAGATTTGTCCTTGAAGCTTGATTTTTGCCTCCTTGCCTTGAATAATGTCCCTTAGGCTCTTAAATGATGACTGAGGAAGGCTAAATACCATTTAGGACTTTCCTTTTTACCATTGCAACACATTTCAAGCAATTAAGTTTAGTAGACAAATTTATCAATTGGATAACACAAGTGATGATTTTCTTGATTGCCTCATGAAGTATCTAATGGACTCTGTCACTAGATATAATCTCTTTGGAATGCAATGATTAAATATTAATTACATGTTATTTTCTTTATGCAAGGTAGATTAGGTTTGTTGTCTTTGTTCTATGCTTGTTAAGCTAGGGTTTCTATTTTCAAGCACTGTTATTTCCATTTCATAGACTAAGTTTCCTTTTAATGAAACATTTACATTCTGCAAATAGATTAATGTTTACATTTCTGAAAGTAGTTTATCCTTCACATTCCTGCAAGTAGTGTAGCCTTTACATTTATGCAAATAGGTTAGCATTTACATTCCACTAGCATTTCCTTTTTTACAAATAGAGTAACATTTCCATTTCTACATAGTATATTAGAACTTTCCTTTCATGCAATTTCTCTCCTTGCAAATCTAGATTAAATTGATAGAGTGGTCTATGTATACCTTGGTTTGGTCCATTTCTTCAAAGTGACTTGAGTGGAGCTTAGCCTATTGTGCATATAACACTGTCACCTCTTAAGTTTGTACAAACCTTGGGTTGTTAATTAAAGCTGGTAGTCTTGAGTGTTGCAACACTCTTGTCACAATACGAGGCTCATCAATTTTTGGCATCGTTGCCAGGGAGGTGTCTAAGTAGGTGTTATTTTTTCTTATAGACGCTTTCTTTTCTATTTTTCTTTTGCTTTGCATCAATTTTGCTTGTCTTAAACAAAATCCAAAGAAAATAAGAAGAGAAAAACACAAAAAAAACACAAACTTCTTTCATGTCCCGTAGGATTAGGGATAATATAGGGAAATTTCTACCAAAAACCCCCACCCCTTCTAGCAATCAATCACCATTGTTCCTTGGTGACTGTGAATCTCCTTCTCTGACCATAGAAGATTTAGAGAATCCTTTAGGGTAGTAGCCAAATATATTTTAATAACCCATAGGGGAGGAAGAACCCATATCACCTACCGAACACATGGATGAGAACAAGTAGACTGAGCTCTTTCCTATCCGAGAAACCATCAGGGAGGCTAGGATGAAAAACATAAGCCCCATTGCTCTCCCACGTTTCCATGGCCTAGTTTATGAGTACCTAGAATCCTTGAAGCTTGTACTTCTTCATGGGATTAGGGAGGATTTCATGGAATCCATTAATATGCTGACTAGCGGGGAAATTTACTAGCTAACTTCTGAAGACATCAAGACAATATTCAAAAATCATTCTAGGGTTTCAAGGAAGAGGGGTCGGTCTAGTCAAGGCCTGATCAACTCTTCTCCCTCTACTTCAACTGTCAAACATGAGATAGGGAGCATCCTAGTAGAATTTAATCCTTGCAAATGGAGACTATGAAGATAAGAAAAAAGCAAGAAGAGGTAGAAAGGGCACTAGCTATATTTTTCCCTAGATGTGCCAAGAGGCACCCCATAAATGAGTTCCCACTAAATGTCATATAGGTCTATTGTCTGTGAGGAAAACCATGAAAATAACACATGTAACTCTCTTCTAAACCAAAAGGCTATATATCAAGGGGTAGAGAGTGGATTGGATCAAATTTGCTTCATCAACCAAAGGAGGCCATAAGGTCCTCCGGCATACCAGCAAGGCATGCAAGGTGTACATTATCCCTTTCAATCCAAACCACAATAAATGTTTTAAACCTCGGCATCCTCTAACTCACTCATCTTGGCCGATGCCCTATCCTTGGTCTTATTATCCTTAATATCCTCCTCAACCTATCAATCCACCCTACCATCCATACCAACCACAACCTTCTCACTGGGGAAACCCTTCACAAGGATAGAGGATTCATGAAACCCAACCTCCTACCTTAATCCATCCTCCTTCAACTCAACCACAAACATCCCACAAAAATCCACCCAAGCAACCTCAAATTCCTGCCCAACCTAATCTGAACCCAAACAACAAGTAGGCCCAACAAGTATATAGTGGGGAAACAACTTATCATGCTTATGTTGTGGAAATCTAGGAGATAAACTTTATTTATGGGAAGGTACTTTGAGATGTTCTCCCACTTTCTCCACCTAAATATATTGAAGAAGAGAAGGAATATAGTGTCCCTAAAGCTAATATGCCCTCCTATCCTGAAAGGTTGGTCCAACCTAAACAATGCACCCTAGAAGAGGCTCAACTTCTAGGAGAACTTGAAAACCCATGTTTTAAAATACCCCTTCTCTAGGCCATCAAATATGTTCCCATTTACAACAAGCTTATCAAGGAAGAGTGTTTCAAGAGGTCTGGAAGAAGAAGAAGAGATGCCCCCACTATTTGTTATGAAACCAGCTCAAGAAAAAGATAGAAAAGATAGATCAACGCCTTAAAATTCAGCCTCTTCGAGGGGGCAACCTCCTTTACATTACATAAATGAACAATTCCTTGATGATTCAAATGACAAAACCTCCTTTCTATATATAGGAGTCTAAGGAGTCACAATATGACCCAGCCGACCTAACAATAATAATATAAATCCACAAAAATAACAATAGAGGGATTCTATGGGGCATAATAATAACAATATGGGGGCAATAGGGGCACAACAATATTAATAAGGGGTACCACTACAATAGTAATCGGGTAATCACTAGTATTATAGGGACCCAACATGCCCCTCTCCTTCAAAAAAAGTGTTGTCCTCAACGCTTGAGTAGTTCTGGATACTTCTGTATAAAATTCTCATCCTCCCATGTGGAATCTTCCGCAGATAAGTCCTTCCACTTGATAAGATACTCTGAAATTGATCGATTTCGTAGCTGTCGAGATCTTGTTTCTGTGACTGCTTCCGGTTCGGATATAATTTTTCCTTCCTCGTGAAGTTCTGGCAGTATTGTTTGGGGAGCTTGTCGCCTATAACCTTCTTTAAACATGAAACATGGAAAAACTGGGTGCAATCGAGAAGCTGCAGGAAGCTCTAATTCGTATGGCATAGTACCAATCTTTTGCAACACCTTGTACGGACCATAATACTTTGGTGATAATTTATTATCCTTCTTAGCTTGCTTGAGGGACATTTTCTTATATGGTTGTAGCCATAGGAATACCCAATCACCTACATCAAAACTTCTTTCACTGCGATGTTGATCTGCCTGTTGTTTCATTCTATTCTGTGCCAACACGAGGTTATCCTTTAAGAGTTGGAGGACTTGTTGTTGATGTTCGATGTGATGTTCCACTGCCTGAATCTTAGAATTTTCTCTTAAATATGATGTGATGGATGGTGGTTGATACCCATAAAGTGCCATAAATGGGGTCATTTTTGTTGTTGTATGGAAGGAAGTGTTATACCACCATTCAGCTAGAGGCAACCATTTGACCATTGTGTCTGTTTATCAGATACAAAGCAACGAAGATATCCTTCCAAACATTTGTTTACTATCTCAGTTTTCCCATTGGATTGAGGATGATAAGATGAGCTATGAGCTAACTGAGTACCAAGACAAGAAAATGATTCTGTCCAAAAATTTCCAGTGAAAATGGGATCTCTGTCACTTACAATAATCTTTGGGTTTCCATGTAGCTTTTGAATTGTTTCCATAAATGCCGTGGAAACTGTACTGGCTTTAAATGGATGTGATAATGCACAAAAGTGTGCATACTTGGTAAGTCTATCAACTACCACCATGATGACACTCTTTCCCTCAAACTTGGGTAAACCTATGATAAAATCCATTGAAACCTCCTCCCAACGTTGGCTGGGAATGGATAAAGGTTGTAATAGACCCGGTGTCTTAATTGTTTCAACTTTATTTTGTTGGCAAACCAAACATTCCGCCACAAACTTTTGAATATCTGATTTAAGGCCCTCCCAAAAAAATTCCTTCTTAACCCTGTGGTAAGTTTTTAAAAATCCTGAGTGCCCTCCTAAGGGAGAAGTGTGCAATTCCATAAGAATTTTTTGTTTTAGCTGGGAATTCTTACAAAGGTATAAGCGATCTTTGTACCATAACGAATCATTTTGCCAGCTAAATGTATCAGACGTACTGGAATCTTGTTTTAACTTTCGAATAAGTGCCCACACTTCTTCGTCATTCTTCCATTCCTCCCTTGCTTCATTTATCCAGTCTAGTTGGATAATAGAAATGGCACACAACAATGCTTCCACATCCTCATCCTTTCTTGAGAGTGCATCTGCCACCACATTTTGCTTCCATTTTTTGTAGATGATTTCAAAGTCATAACCCAACTTCTTTGTGACCCACTTGTGTTGCTCTTCAGAGGATAATCTTTGTTCTAAAAAGTATTTAAGGCTATCATGATCCGTTTTTACCTTGAAGTGTCTTCCCATTAGGTAGGGGCGCCATTTCTTAAGTGCATGGAGTATTGCCAACATTTCCTTCTCATAAATAGCTTTGTGTAAAAACTTTCCCTTGATTGGACGACTTTCAAAAGAAATGGGTCTTTCATCTTGCATTAGAAAAGCACCAATTCCATTTCTTGAAGCATCACATTCCACAATCAAGGTTTTCGTGAAGTCTGGTGTAGCTAAGATCGGTGCTTGGCACATTGCCTCTTTAAGATGTGCAAAGGCCTTTGTTGCTTCCGGAGTCCATGAAAATGCATCTTTCTTCAATAATGTTGTTAGAGGTGCTGCTATTCTCCCATAATTCTTAACAAACTTGCGATAATACCCTGTCAACCCAAGAATCCTCGCAGATGCTTTATGTATGTGGAGATTTTCCATTCCTTAATGGCTTTAATTTTTCTAGGGTCTACCTTAACTCCTTCATGAGATACAATATGACCCAGATATTCCACCACTTGGACTCCAAGAAACATTTGGA
>APFE030970675.1:0-16482 GCA_000404065.3 Pinus taeda | reverse complement strand
AAAAGGTAGGGCACTCAATTTTATCCAAATCTTGAAAGGTCTCCAATATCAATATGAAGACTCTCCTCATAATGTCATCACAGTAAGGGGTTATAGGTGAAATCAACGTCATGATACCACTGATACATGAGGCAACTAGAAGTTTGACTCTTATACAATGGTTCTTCAAATACTTGCATTGTACTAAGGAAAGCATGACTAGTTTTGAATCCCAAACAAAACTCTTCCAATCTAACTGATCCACCTTGCAGAGGAGTGCAGAAATTTTTTCTAACTTGACAATGGATTTTACTGTAACACCCATGTATCTCAAATTTATTGCAAGTGAAACAATTTTGTGTCCCAAATCATGTTCTTCTTATGACTACTCTTGTTCTAGCATAGAAAGTATTCCCTTGGAAAGGGATCTTTTAATTTCTGTTGTTATTTCAGTAAGGGAGTTGATGAATGTTTCATCCATGTTTTACATCAAGTTGTTTTGACTGACACTCTCCCAACTTACAACATAACCATACAATCATTAGGGATAATCATGAAAACTCAAGACTCTGACTCATTGAAAACTTTATAACAAAAATATCACATACCTTTTCTTATGCATCAACCAACGATGGGATACAAGATATGGACTGTTTAACAATGAAGCAATAATTGGACACCCCTAACTTGATTTGAAGGAGAAAATCTAAACCATTCCTATGAAAAGACCAAATCTAATAGTATCATATTCCTATAAGAAACGTTGTATATAAGAGAGGCTCTATATAGACTACTACAATCAAATCTACTTGGATAGCTCCGTAGAAATATATATTTGTGCCAAAATACTTCATAAAATACATTCAAAGATGAATGATACACACCTTAAGAATTGAAATATCCCCTCTTGGAATTTAATTCTTCTTATACATAGACCTGATTTTGGAATATATATGTTTACTATTTCTTTGATATTTACCACATCTAATTTATATTTTTCCCATAAATACATACTTTCTGTATGTGAATCTGCATAATGACTGTAGAAGATATGATATGGTAATAATAAGGTTTTATTTATATATCTCAACAATTTTCAAAAAATAATTAGACTACTGGATTGTGTTTCAATTAACATAATAAGTGGGTACATGGTCTGCTGTATGTGTATTATTTAAAACATATGATGGCACAAAAACTCAACTTTCAACTAGTTCATGATTTGATACACAAGCACAATATGATATTTAAGAAATATATAGCAATAGTGGAAACTAGAATAGATACATAACATCACGCTAGAGATGTGTGACCATTGGATTAATAAATATGCCATGAGTGACAAGCCTTTCACTTTACTACATAACTTCACACCCTTAAGTTGACATTGATTCATGCTCTAGCAGTAGAAGTCATGATCAACTAAGAATGAAGGAAAAATAAGTCCAAGGTTCTGTAAAACACTTGTTGGAATAATCCTCTATTTTCCCTTTGGAATACATTAAATGTTAGTTTGTAGATAACCTCAACACCATAAATATACTTGAATGATTTGGCCTTCTTATTCAATATCACTTGGATATGAAATTTTTTCTTTATACGCCACTCTCATAGTTGAGAAAATAAAAGAGAAAATGACCAAATCGCCTTCTAGGAATTAGCCAAAATTCTTGGAATTTTTTAATCTCTAGATGGTGACTGAAATGTGATCCAATTTATTTGTATTGGTTAAGGAAATAAACTACTCTACTAACATCCTCCCTAAATGACAATTTCAACTCGTTCTTGGCAGATAAAATTTGGCTTTTATACCCTATAGATCCCACATAGAATTCGTCTCCCTTTGGGGTAGAGATAAGTTTTGACCCTCACACACCATTGTTGCTCCAATAGAATGCTCATGTTTCTTACACTACTACAATTGAAATCCTATTGGGTTCAACCTCTTAGTCCGCCATCTTTCAACCTTTGTCACAACTACAACAATGCCACAACGATAAGCTTAACTCAAGGTGTGGATGCACAATTAACCGAATGATTTCATTATCATTTGGAACTCAATATTGAATTAATATAATGGATTTGATGGCAACCATAAGATGAATAGACTCAGTTCCACACAGGTTAGCTTAGCCTCACTTCAAAGAGTAGCCAAAAACACATTGTGAATTCATAAAGGATTAATCGATCTTCCAGATAGTAATTGGATTTAGTCTCTAGGTTTGAAAGATAGATGTATACTCAGACTCAATTTTAGATAATAAATCACACCCAACATATAAAGATATAAGCTCAACTTGAGATCGATTGGATTTCTTCCTCTCATCTCTCAATATGCAGTGCTCTCCACAAACCTAGAAATGGAGAAATTCAAACAGTTGAAGGTTAAATTTCTAGCATCCAACACTCATGACCTTCACAAATAAATATTGGGTCATAATTTATACCTCCCAAGATTATTTGACTCCTTTTAATAATTATTTTCTCTTGGCCATATAAAATAATTTGGGTCTCAAACAATATTTACATCCACAACGAATAATTTGGCCCCTTTTCTCAAAGTGATTTTTAATTCTTCTCGGACCTTTTAACAATTTGTATAGTAAAAGCCAAGTTTATTTATTTATTTATTTGGTTCCTAGAGAATTAACTTCACCATCCTCCCCCTGAGAATATTCCTTTAGTTTTAGGTCCCATGAAAACAATGAATAAGTGTAGGGGAACCACCCATTTAGCTAATTAAATATTATATGCTAGTAATGGTTGTAGTGTCATAATTATTCCATCCGCTGAGTTGTGATTTAAATGCACTGATTAACAACTATATAATACCTTATGATGTATTAGCTTTAGAGACTTTACCATGCACTACCATTCCAATGAATGCCTAAATTCTATGAAGGCATGACTTTCATACTCCCTTCACCAACTCATATGTTGTATTTGCTACCAAACTAGTGCATAAGTTCTACTTTTCCAATTTATACCATTAATACCCATATTTTTATTCAATACTCACCTTCAGTGTAAGGGAGTTATATCTTAGATTATCATTTGGGTAAAAACATAATAGGGATATAAGCAAGGCTCTCTATTGCATTCTACTGTAAGGTTATATAACTTTACATATATGTCGCACTATGTGTACAAATGAGCGAGAACCTACCCTTACCTATTGATGTTGACATTTAAGCTCTCTTTGAACCTTCATCCTACTACAAATTTTTATGGCTTGATGTTGACCGTTGGTAGTTTATTTCTATAGTGTAAAAATCCATAAACATTTATAACGTATGTTAGTCATTTGAATTATCCATGTACTTTCCCCACTGATTTCTTGGGTCCGGTGTAACATTTGACTAGTATGATGGTGTGAGGTTCATTTATTTTTTTGTTGTACCTATTTAGGTGTTGGGTGCCACCTTGCATATAGGGTAATGTTATTAATTATGGCTTGGACTTTCAATAAAGTTCTAGACATCCTATACTTACGATCTACATGATATTACAAACTCTGTGCATTTCCTTTGGTTCTATTTTCTTCATGTGAGTGCATGTGATCGCTTGTCATTTCCAACGGTGGCAATGCACACAGGATAATCAAGGTTGAGATATGTTGGCTTAACCCTAACCCCTCAATACAATGAACCTCTGAACATTGTGTCACTTTCCCATGGTTCGTTCCATATCTTCTATCCTTGTAAATTGACTCTGGAATCGCCCCTAAATACATGGCCTTCCAATGGAATACCAAAGTGATGGAGGCAAAGAAAATTTCTCCTCCCTCTAGCTTGACATTTTTATTTACCTTATTGTAAATAGATGTTCAAGGTATAGTCATGACATGCACCTTATGAGGTATCTCCAAAAAGTGTCCATCAATTTTCTTAGGACACTTTGTTTCTTATTCATATCATGGTTCATTTATTTTCACTATCAATGGCACTGTATTCTCACCAATTATTGGTAGGCTAGGTCTCTATACAACAGTGCAAGGGTTACATCTTCCGATAGAATCTACTTGTTCGTTTCAGGTAATGGTCTTCACTATGGGAAAGCCAATTTATTTTTATATCTTCTCACTTTATATTGTCCCCTATTCTGTGGAATTGATGTGTTTTTAATCAAAGCATCATCTCCTTACAATATTCCTTCAATTTTGCAAAAATTTGGAAGAAGGTCGATATCCAATCACTGAACCCTTCGTAGGTTTCCTCTCGTGATTCGAAATTGATTCAATACAAACAATAAGGTATTACAGACTCATGTGCATGTATGTGCCTATGTTACTTTATGCAACAGATCGATAAGATTGCAAAATACATAGATACTGAAGAAGTTAGAGAAAACACAATAGACAAAACGTATAAACACAACAAGTTCAATAAGGAGTTCACATAATACTCGTGGGCTATTTCTCTCGGTCCAGCCTTCAGTGGTGGCCTCTCTATTATGTTTTCCAAGCAGAGTTTTTACAAAAATGAGTTCAATTTGAGTCTCACTCAATAGATAGGAATCAACAAGACTATACTTGGATCGCCAAGTCTCTGGAGTACAAAGACTCTCTTTACTGATTCTCGACCTCCTATGGGTCACAATTGTATGAGTCTAATCCGAGACTCAATACATGACAGGCATTTATAGAGGAGTTCACTTGAACCTCTCAAGCCTTCTCCAGAGTACATAGACTCTCTGACTCACTTTATCTCTGTCTCGATGCTGCCTTAGCTCCTGCAGGTTAGCTCGACTTCTTCTCTTTATTCTCTACTCTCAACTTTCCACTTGTAACATACTTTCTAACTACTCCCTATTGAGCAATAAAAGGTGTCTTTTTAACTCCTAATTATGTTCACATTAATTATCAATCCAGGTGCAATTTACTAATTCAAGAGTGTACTCAGTCTGAGGCGGTCACTTGATTAAAGAGTAATGCTTTGCAGTATGGTGCTTAAAATGAAAACGTAAATGGATGCTGGAAACAAACCTAATTGGAAAGGAAATAAACTCAAATGCTCTGCAACTAAATCATTTACTCAAGGAACTACAACAATCGTCAGTCTAGGATACAATAGTGATAACTCTTTCCCCTGTCAACTGATGCCAATGAAATCAATCATAAACATGATCTCCAATCTGAGAACTTAGACAACTATAGTAAATGTTCTTTACAGTTGTTGATCTTTCAATCCACGCTAAAGCAAATAACTGGAAATGGAAATTCAATCGAAAATGTTGACTAAAACACACTTGCTGCAATATCAGTTAAAAGGTGAAATCAAATCCTTGTAGAAAAGGAACAACAACTAAGTCTATTGAAAAGCTGAACAGTAAAGCTTCATCTAACAGAAATGAATTGAATAGAAAAGCTCATCTTATAGAAATGAAATGTTAATGGAAAGGAATAATAATGCTAAATTACTGGAATTGAATAGCAATTTTAAATATAACAGAACAACAAAGCTAATTGTATAGAAATACACAACAACTGCAAATGTAACTGAATTGACAATTTTAATTTAGTAGATTGAACAAAAATCGCAAGTATAGATGAAAAAAATCACATTTATAATTAAACAGTAATCGTAGTTATTAAATTAACAATAATCACAGTTAAAAATGAACAACAGATTCTAAAATGGACAATGCAGTATTATATCATAATTAACAGCATGACATTTTAAGTTGTAAACAATAATCTTGCTATCAACGCAATCCAATTACGATTTCGATGTAATAGGGAGATTCAATGAAATGTTTAAAAACAGAAGATTATTGAATAAATCAAATTAAGGAAATGAAAAAGAAATTAAACCATCACATGGCCGGAACTATAAAATAATGGCATAAGAAGCAAGTGGATTCACCAGGGCTGGGCCCTTAGCCGCTAGTGAAGCACTGTTGGATTACTTTAGGAGATGCGAAGGAATTGAAACTATTTTTATATGTTAGTCATTGCATAAACATTACAATATTTTCATTCTTTGCTTCAACAACGAGAGTCAACAATAACTATTTTCTCAATAGTAATTCTCCCATTCCTCCTATCTTATCCTATCTATCTCTAATATATCCAATTCTCTCTCTAATCATCCATCATGAATCCCCTTGCTCCCCTTCTCTGATCTTTGTTCTCATTTAAATACATAAAGAGCAGAGAGAAGATACAACAGATATGACTACAATATGATTTCTATTACAAAATTGGATTGTTCACAACAAATTGATCAGCAAGATCATATCTATGATATCTTTCCACCAACATTTAACAGGAATAGGTCGAATTTGGTGTTGCAGCTGAGATAATTTGGAAAACAGCCACGACAACGAATCTAAGAAAAATGTCTTCAGAGAACCTTCCGTTTGTCTTAGTATGGACCGAATTTGGGAAATCTGCTTAATGAAAGATTAATTTGGTCAGTTTTGGACAAAACCCATGTCTTGGATTTTCCAGATTCTTCTCCATTTATTGAAAATGTCCAATGCAAAACTGTCACTTCTTATTCCAGTTAATTTCTTAGTTGACACATTTAATGATGAGCTGGAGATCAAATCTTCAATTTGGAAAATATCTTGGAGGCTAAAATGGTGAACAAACTTATTAATAAACCATCATTAGTAAAAACATGAATAATCATCAATTTATTAAAAATAAAGGAGAAGAAATAATATTTATCCATAAGAGCATAAATAATTATAAAATGGAATTATATGATAAATCATGATAAATGGCATGATAAACAAGAGTTGAAATGGATGAAACAGGTGTTAAAAAGTGATAATAATAATAACATATTAAGAGCCTAACATGCCCCCAAACTGAATATATTGCATGTCCTCATGCAACCCAAAACTAAATATATTGCATGTCCTCATGCAACCCAAAGACTCTGTGTTATCCAAACAATAAAAAACTGCTCATCCCAACTCATGAAATGGATGGAACGAATGAATTCTTCCTCAAATAGTGAATATTCAATTTTAGCAATCTTCATGAAGGCATAACAATTTTTATATTTCTGTTCAACTATATGTATATAAAGTTGCAGCAAAATATGATATAGGTAACAACAAACTTCATTAACCATTGTCTCAAAAGTTGCAAACCAGATTTTGTTGAAATTTTGCAAGTAGATTTCTACTATATTACTGCTTCTGTGATCCAAAAATCAGATCGTATTGATGCACGTATCGTGAGATATAAACAAAATGGTTGTAAGAGATAGTGCATGATTTCTGAAATTTTATGAACTAATTTAGCTTGAAATTATCTGGGCTTGTGTATTTTAATGATACGTCTGTGTTTCCCAGAAATCACAAGAATTGAGTTCATAGTTTTAAAAATACATGGAAATCAATTTTTGCACTGTATAAAAATGAAATTGTATGCCTTAAATGAGAAAGAAAGTAAAAGACATCCATCATGCGTAGCAATTCCTCCCCCAAACTGAAGACTTAACATGCCCTCGTGCAATGCTAGAAAACAAATTGAGGTGGTTGCTACCATTTGTTGAATTATATTCTTGGTGTAAAACAATCATGGAATAAGGGAGGTGTTGAGAATGAATAAGAATAGAAATGGATGATAAAAAATATTAATGACATGGTCATAAGAAAGAAATGAATGAAAACAACACTCCCCCAAACTGAAAGATGATATGCCGTTCAAAAATGGGAAGTGGTAAAGATGTGGTATGAATGATGATAAATAATGCTAAATGGGTTTTCATGAAATTATCTTAAATTTGTAATAAATCAGAAAATTATGCTATTTTACTTCAAGTTTTACCTCTGAAAAAGAAAATGTAGAATGACATGTGTGGACTAGCATTTGTTGAAGCTGATGTAGGATAAGTGGATATTGAAAGTGATGCAAAAGGTGGAGTCCAAGCAAGCACATCATGTATGAACAATTATTTGCGTGCATGAGTTGCTCGAGCCTCTTCTGTTATTTGCAATAGTGTGGCCGTGCTACGAATAGAGTTCCCCCCCATACTTGTTGTTCTCATCTAAGAAAATCACTATTTTGCATATAATGTTCTTGAATCCACAGTGTCAGTTTTGAATAACAACAGATAAGATGCATGCAAAATTTTCAATCAAAAAATCTTTTGTATGCATGCAATACTAATATTTTTTCAAATCAACAAGTTATGGTAGAGTGTAGTAATCTAATCATATCACATACTATCCCATAATTCATACATTCCCCCCTCCAATTGGAAAAGGGCTTCCAGGACCATAAAGCATATGAAAGGTGTTATGATGACGGCAAGGCAAGAGAATGAACAATACAACAGTAAATGAAGCAGAGTACACATATCAATGTTAGGACATCAAGAAGTATGGTTATAATGAGAGAAGAGTGTGTAAAGATAGTTATGAATAAGAGATAGGACACTTTGGATTGATGATAAGTTATGCGAAAAAGATTATGCCAAAATATGCTTTGCTGACAGTATTCTAGCTAAAAAATGATGCGATTGATCATAAAACAATTTCTCATGCATAAAGTTTCAAAACAGGTAAAACATTAAAGATATACCATCTCTGATAAAAAGAGAAAATAAGAAAAGGGTATTATAGTAATAATTGATAATAAGATATGAATTTAATACCATAAGCAAAGCCTCTGCTGCCAGCAGGCATCCATAGCATCAACATGATTTTTTTAACCCATATGAGCCAGGATCCTCAATTTATAAATGAAAAGTTCCAACGTTATTCTACAAAAGAGATCAGTGTGTTGGTGTGGTAACTAGATAACCACATTACCATTCACTGGGATGTAGCAAAAGTGATTAGGCTAGCTCGTGATGAGACCTCTTGTTCCAAGGATAATTTGGCTATCCAATGGATCATAAACCTAGTGTGGTGGCCATAATAGGAATGTCACTTTGTTACAGCCTTCTCAACATGGTAGGCTGGCTTGTAATGAGACCCCCTATCCTCCATATGTGAACAAAATTTTGTTATTATTACACATTTTTATGATAAACAGAGGGAGGCTCAGTACTCCTTAAGAGTTGGGATGATGGAAGAAGTTGAACATGTCAATAGGAAAAATATACCCATAATCTCATTTATTACAGAGAGAGAAGTTTATAACCTAGAAGGGTGCAACCAACATGGTATTAAGATGATCAATTAGTATCATGTACAATAGAAAACAATGCACTAAAGTAGTATATAAATAATTGTGTCCCTTTTGAACATAACCTATCATCAAGGAGCTGTCGTGTTAAAGATCATAACGTGAATGATATTAACTTGCTCCAAAAGAATCTATAATTCTTGTCCTCCTAAAAGTAGTGTACTTCATGGCATGAAAGGGAATTAGTAAAATGTGGTTGAGATGAACTAGGAATAATCCCAAAAGAGGAAGGAAGGGTTGTTCTTGAAAATACTCCCAAAGTGTTATTCCCTGTACGGAATAGCAAACAAAAATACATGCAAAAGTGTTTTCTCCTATAGGGAATGGCAAAGAAAATGCACACCAAAAAGTGTTGTTCCCTATAGGGAATAACAAAAATACACATGAAAAAGTGATGTTCTTTAAGAGGAACAAAAAAAAATGCATGCGAGAAAAAAATACACCCAAAAAAATTATGTTCCTTAAGAGGAACAACAAAAAATACATGCAAACATGTGTTGTTTCTTAAAAAGGAACAACAAAAAAATGCAAAAGTTTTGTTCCTTTGAAAAGGAACAACAAAATTGTCAAAGTGTTGTTCCTTTGAAAAAGAACAAAAAAAATGCGGAAGTGTTGTTCCTTTGAAAGGAATAACAAACATGTGAAAATGTTGTTCCTTTGAAAGGAATAGCAGAAATACGAAAATGTTGTTCCTTTGAAAAGAACAGCAGAAATGTGAAAGTGTTGTTCCTTTGAAAGGAACAACAAAAATATAAAGTGCACAGAACTGTTGTTCCTAAAGAGGGACGGCTAATGTTCCTTTAGAGGAACAACAATTGTTCCTTTAAAAGGAACAACACAACAAATGCAGGAACGCAAAAAACAAATTAGTTGTTCACTGCATTGTTGCTAAGGATGGGTTACAATTTGAAGGAAACAACACCTGAAACACAAAAGTATAAGAGAAATAAAAAAAGAAACAACATTTTATTTAAAAGTAGTATGTAAATAAATAAATTAAGTTACAACCGCTATGATGTTATTTCTTAAGACAAGGAAGAAAAATGATCTCTTTGAAAAATGTTTTGGAAGCAGAGACATGACATGAATCTTCAAATGGAAATCAATTATTTGTTTCTTCTGTTATGAATTCCGTTGGGTAATGAGTTGGATGAAATTCTCTTGTTTCATTAAAATTTCTTTCAAGAATCGCTCGTCCATAAATTGACCTTCTTTATTCTCCTAGGACCTACAAAAAATGAGAGTTTACCTGCAATAAAACATTAAATCATGGATAAATAGAGGTGATCAGGCTCTCCTAATCCAATAATTATGCAAGAAAAAACAAGTAGTTACTCTATATAACAAATCCACTGAGAAAATAGCAAAGTAAAATTTATTTGTCACCTACGGGAGAGGAGTGGTCGACCATACTAACTAGCAGTGTTTTAATAACAATTTTTTTTTTCATCCAAATTGAGTGATTCCAAATCCATATCAGAGATAATTCAAATGTTTATTTCCAATAGAAACAAGTTTTAAAAATTCAATGATATGATATCTCAATTGTACTTAGAACAACCTGCATAACAGAGTCATTTTTTATTACCCCACTTAGAACAACTGTGGATATTTTAAGCATATATTCTTCGTTTGATGCCATATTCGAATGATTCAAACTAGAAATTAAATTAGATTCATTTATTTATCTCCAATAGAAACAATTTTTGAGGACAAGAAGAATTGATAGGTCAAATACTCTAAGGAACAGTCGGAAAGACATAGTTTTAAGAGTGCTGATTTACGATAGGCAATCAGTGTTTTGATCATAAATTCCTCATACGATACCAAAAATGAGTGATTCAAATTTATTTGTAAACTAGATTCATAGGGGAATCTATAATAGAAACAAGTTTCAAAAATTCAGTCATTTAGGCCTTCAAATATGGATTGACCCAACTCTATTCCTGAGCTACATGCTAGACACCTTATTAATGTTTTCATTCTAACTTTTTCATTTCAAATCCAAATTGAGTGATTCAAATTGGGATGGAAATTATACATAAAGGGATACCTAGGATAGAAAAAGGTTTTATAGATATTGTCATTTGGGCCCTCAAAACATGACTGTCCCCACTGAGTTATCAGAAATTTCGTCAAGCCCACAAGCCAAAAAAAATATGATATTCAAGCATTTTTTCCAAATTGGTGATAGAAATGAAAATGAGTGTTTTTAGAACTATGATTTCCTTTATAATTCATCTACATACACAAATTAACTAGAAAAATAATTATCACCGATGTTGATTTCCACAATGCGTTGCAACAAAACAACTATTTTTACATTAAAAAAATGTGTTTATCCTATTTCCTTTTCTATTTTATTTTCTACACCAACCTATTTTGATTTGAAAAATGAATATGATTACGTATAAGAGTATTTCCAGTGGAACCATTTTCGAAATAAGGCTTCAAATATGTACATACCCAAAATTGAAAAATGCATATTAATTAATATTAGGGTATGAGAAGCCAACTTCGCTTTAAAAGATGGTGTCAAAATTTTTTGAAGTATGGAGTGATGTTGCAAACAAATGATGGAGTGAAACCAATCTTCAATATATCCTTTACTTTGTTGATTTCCCATATCCATCATATCATGAAGTTCTTGAGCTTTGAAAATGGTTTGTTGATGCAAATAAGAAGAAGCCTCATTTTTTCCCATAACTTCTAAATTTTTGAATTTGAAACATTTTGAATCTCAACATGAGTTTTCTCCAATGGTGCATGTGAGACAGATTGGGTGGGAAGGGTGGGTAAATTTTTCAATTCAACACTGTAAGCATGTTGTACTGCTTTATTATGGTGAGGGTGTGGAGTGAGTTGAGCAGGAAATTGTGTACGGAGTAGAGCATTTTGATGATGTAGTTGATTGGGTTAAGTGGATGATTTTGATAGGAAAGCAAGATGTTGTGGAAGAGCTGGTGTAGAATATGGAGGACGTGTTTGTGCTACAGAATTAGGGAGGTAATCAAGCAATCATAAGATGAACCATGCCAAATTTGTAGACACGATTGATGGTGGTTATACTGAGATTGACATGGCTTCCCTAACACATTAGTATTCCATAATGGATTATACAAGTAAGAGAATGGAGAGGAAGTTTTTTGAACCATACCTGTAGGCCATGATTTCCATGGTTTTGACCTTGTTGTAGCTTCCTCATCTCTTTGATATCCTACTTCCATCCTAGATAACGAAGAACACCTATCTATGGGATGCTCCTTTTAGTCATGAGGGAAAAACACTTCATCAAATTCTTGATTTTTCTGAATCTGCAAAACATCCAATTTTGAACTTAGAGAGCTAATAAAATCAACTTTAAAAATTTGAAATAAAAAAATAATTTCAGCTCTTATGTCTCCTGTTCTTTTAGTAGATTTGGAAAAGAAATAACAAACATCTCTAAAATTATTACAAGCCTTGGAGATTCCTCTTGAATACCTTATGAACAATTCACAGACATCATCATATGACAACTGGAAAACATCGCCTTTTCCTATCGGATTTAAGAGTTCTAAAAATTCATCTTTGATTCCTTTAAGAAGGAGTGTTTTTTAGATCTCTTTTTCCAAATACTCATGCTTTGATTTTTGAAGGTTACATTGAAATCACTCTACATAGTCCTCCAAGCTTTCATCTTCCCCTTGTATCATACAAAAAATATCTTCATTGGATTTGCAGTAGTCTTGGTACTTTTTCAAGAATATGTTCTTCATGTCCTCCCATGTTTGGATGCAGTTCCCACCTAGGCTCATGAACCATCGAGAGCTGCTCCTTTTAGAGTAAGAGGAAACACTTTCAACCTTTCATCATTGTACAATAATCATATCCTCTACAAAGCATTTCAAATTCAAATAAGAATGTACTTGGATCTTCATTTGTCAAGCCATGAAAATTTGGTAGAGAAGATGGGGGAATTATGTGCATTTGTGTCACTCCTCCTAGATCTTTGATAGGAAATTCAAAAGTAGAAATGTGAGCCATTTCTTACCATGATAGAAGATGTTCTTCATGTGTTTATTTGAGGCTCCTTCTTCAAATGTTTGTGTCAATTCGTTAGTGAAATGGGTGGTGCTTACGTCACCACTTGACTGAAATCATGAGATTTGTTTTCCAAAATTTATATTTTTTTTCTTAGTGATTCACACAGAAATTCAAACATTTATTTCTACCCTAAGTTCTTTAATAATTTTGCTGGAAAGTGGGTGGGGGAGCAAGGCTTTTACATGCTCCATATGTAGGTTCTTACCTTTTGTTTTTAATATCCAATTCTCTCCTAATAGGCACTCATAAGATGAACACTACTCCTTAGAAATGGCTACGCTCTCCCCGACAATGGCGCCAAAATGTTGAGAGATAAAAGGTGTATTTTTAACCCCTAATTATCTTCACATTAATTATCAATCCATGTACAATTTTCTATTTCAAGAGTGTACTCAGTCTGAGGCAGTCACTTGATTAAAGAGTAATGCTTTGCAGTATATTGCTTAAAATGAAAAAGTAAATCCATGCTGGAAACAAAAGATAATTGGAATGGCAAGAAACTCAAATTATCTGCAACTAAATCATTTACTCAAGGAACTACAACAATCATTAGTTGAGGATACAGTAGTGATAACTCTTTCACCTTTCAACTGATGCCAATGAAATCAATCATAAATAGGATCTTTAATCTGAGAACTTGGACAACTATAGTCAATGTTATTTACAGTTGTTGATCTTTCAATCCACACTAAAGCAAATAACTGGAAATGGCAATTCAATTGGAAATGCTCACTAAAACACACTTGCTACAATATCAGTTAAAAAGTGAAATCAAATCTTTGCAGAAAAGGAACAACAACTAATTCTATTGAAAAACTGAACAACAAAGATTCATCTAACAAAAATGAATTCAACAGCAAAGCTCATCTTACAAAAATGAAATATGAATGGAAAGGAACAGTAATGCTAAATTACTAGAATTGAACAACAATCTTAAATATAATAGAAAAACAAAGCTAATTATATAGAAATACACAACAACTACAAATGTAACTAAATCGACAATCTTAATCTAGCATATTGAACAACAATCGCAAGTATAGATGAACAACAATCGTAAGTATAATTGAACAGTAATCATAGTTATTAAATGAACAACAATCGAAGTTAAAAATGAACAACAGATTCTGAAATGGACATTGCAGTATTATATCAGAATTAACAGCATGACATTTTAAGTTATAAATAATAATCTTGCTATCAACGCAATCCAATTATGATTTTGATGTAATAGCGTGATTCAGCGAAATGTTTAGAAATAGAAGATTACCGAATAAAGAAAATTAAGGAAATGAAAAGGAAATCAAACCATCAAATGACTCGAACTGTAAAATAATGGTACAAGAAGCAAGTGGATCCACCAAGGTTGGGCCCTTAGCCGCTAGTGAAACACCACCGGATTATTTCAGGAGATGTAAAGGAACTGCAACTAATTTTATACGTTAATCATTGCATAAACATTACAGTAGTTTCGTTCTCTGCTTCAACCATGAGAGTCAGGAATAACAGTTACAATTTCTCAACAGTAATTCTCCCATTCCTCCTATCCTATCCTATCTATCTCTAATCTATCTAATTCTCTCTCTAATAATCCATCATGAATCCCCTTCCTCCCCTTCTCTGATCTCTGTTCTCATTTAAATACATAGAGAGCAGAGAGAAGTTACAATAGATATGATTACAATATGATTTCTATTACAAAATTGGATTGTTCACAACAAATTGATCAGCAAGATCATATCTAAGATATCTTTCCATTAGTATTCAACGAGAACAGGTCGAATTTGGTGTTGCAGCTGAGATAATTTGGAAAACGACCACAATAGTGAATATGAGAAAAACGTCTTTAGAGAACTTTCCATTTCTCTAATTTCGGACCGAGTTTTGGAAAACTGCTTAATACAAAACTAATATGGTCTGTTCTAGACTAAACCCATGTCTCGAATTTTCCACATTCTTCTCCATTTGCCAAAAATGTCCAATGCAAAACTGTCACTTCTTATTCCAGCGAATTTCTCAGTTGGCACATTTAATGATGAGATGGAGATCAAATATTCAATCTGGAAAATATCTTGGAGGCTAAAATGGTAAACAAATTTATTAATAAACCATCATTGGTAAAAACATGCATAATCATCAATTTATTAAAAATAAAGGAAAAGGAATAATATTTATCCATAAGAGCATAAATAATTATAAAATGGAATTATATGATAAATCATGATAAATGACATGATAAATAAGAGTAGAAATGGATGAAATAGGTGTTAAAAAGTGATAATAATAATGACATATTAGCAGCCCAACAGTCCCTTCTTTCTTTGCTAGCTTGTGGCTTTAAAGCCAATTTTCTTTCTGATTGTTTGTTTCCGCTTCCCGGCTTTCTGGTTCTCCTACCTCTATCCTTTTGAATTCCTCTATTCTCCATCATCATCACTATATAACACCTCACAGGGAGGTAGCCACCTGTTTCATTATGAACTGAGTGTCAGTTCTCTTGGACGTTTTCAAATGACTTTTTTTGTCATTAACTCCAAGAAAGCTCGCTAACACGATCTTCTACCAATGCATCATCCACGTTGGACTTCAAATCTTATACAACTCTTCTCGTTTACCTTGTCGAATCTAGTCATCCATTGGATTACGTCTCCATCATTGTTTTGGAGCCTCCAGATCCTACGGTTATCGTCTATATCAAGCGAATAAGTAGTATGACGTTTACCTATCTGATGTGAGTGGTTTTCTCTCTCTTCTATCGGACGCATGTCACCTATTTTATGGCATCAGAAGGGACTCAGTTGAAATCGCTTACTTCCTAAAGTCATTTCGATATTCTACCGGTTTATGTGGGATCCCGCCTCTAATAAAATCGGTGGGATATCTATTACATTTTATAACCTTTCAGGTCTGGTTTCTCGATGCTTTTCCTTCTTTGACGGGTTTGCCCAACGATATGCGATTAGCGACTTGTTGCTAATCGCATATCAGAAACCACCCCCATTTCGCAAAAAGGCCTCTTGTTTTGATAATTTGCGACACCACACCTTACCATGGGCCGATAGTCTGTGCGCTTGATCAAGGGTCCTCGTTGCTCCGCGGTGATCGCAAATTGCAACTGTTTCGAGGATATTTATGATACGTTTGAATGACTTACTTAATGCAGTTGAATCCCAAAATGATATCTAATATAATGCACTGCGTAAATCCCCATACTTAAATTCAAAAAGAGTCAAGGGATCTCTACTTGAATGGTTCATGAGGCACAA
>APFE030970668.1:5635-20742 GCA_000404065.3 Pinus taeda | reverse complement strand
GTAGCCCAAACTGGGTGAACCACGTATATCTGTGTCTCTCTTGTTTTGTGCGTTTTCTGTGTTTATATTTCTGCATTATTTCATGTGTTCCATTGCTCCGTAATATATAATTTTCTAACAGAAAGAAGTAATGTACCTAATAAGACCACCTCTCCTCCATTTGTAAGATATTTTGTATTTCTAAAGGGAATACAAATCACAATATCAATCAAACATATGGAGTCAAATGCTTTAATTTAGGAATGAAATTATTTGATATATTGAAGGGAGAGAAAATGATAATAAAAAAAAAGGTATACATGAAAAAAAATTGAGTTAAAAAATGAATTTTAAAATAAAGAATAGGTTATTAATATTAATTTTAAAAGAATTAATAAAATTTAAGATGATAATGTCAACCATAAGGGTTAATAGTTTTAGACGGGAAAATATTTTTTTAATTTTATTTTTTATTGGAGTAGTCTTTAAGTGTGACTTTTTGGAGTTTCCAATGGATATCTGGCCAGAATCCAATGAAAAAATTTGTGGCTAAATCTTGATTTGTGTTCGAAAAATTTTGTGGCCAAATCTTGATTTGTGTTGTTTAAACTGGTTTTTTGACTACATATATGGATTCAATAGCCTCAAAATCCCTTGGGGCACTTCAATTGTGAAGAGTTCACCTGTCAAACTTGTGATTTCAATGAATTCCTGCTAGATTCTAGACAAATTAGATCAGAAAATAAACTAGAAAACTTTCCAAAGATTCGCACTTAAAGACTACTTGTTTTTTATTTATCTTCTTACGAGATTTACTTACATTTAAAGTGTAACCATTAATTGGATGCGGAATTAAATTTTGCATACAAGAAATACCCACACTTCATACTTTTAATAACCCACAATTAGATATATCAGTAATACATGAAAAAACATGTTTATCTCACTATTTGTAAGTATGTCATGTGGGTACTTGTTGGATGAGAAATTTAGTTTTGCATCCAATGAGTGTCCACACTTAAAATTTGAGTAAACCTATAAGGAGATAAGTCGAAAATATGATTTAAAAAATATTTTTTCTACCTTAGAAAAAAACTTATGTTAAAGGATATTATGCTCTAGTATTGACATAATTTCGCTAGAAATCTAAAGCGGTCATAAAAATTGCAATTAGATTTCTTGGTGATTAGCACTATCGCTTATTATAAAGAAACTTCAACTTTTCAAGTCCTATATGCCTCTTAATTAAGACAACATTTTCTTATAACTCTTGCATCTCACTAAAAGGTAGCTTTACTTCTAAGGTTTTAAGCCCAAAAACAAGTGTTTCATCCCTTTTGAACCTCAAGAAAAACATGCATTGTTTAAGAATTACCTTAAAACTAGTAAGTTTTCCAATAAGACTTTCCTTGAAAGAACTTGATATGTCATGCTCATGAGCAAAAGAGTGACTAACCTTATTATACTTTGTTTGGAGAATCTTCAAGCATTCTTCTTTCCCACCTTCATGGATTTTTGCGACATATAGTAATCCTATAATTGGCTTTGAATCTTCAATTATTGTGGTAATGTTTGCCAGATATTTCTTGGACTTCTTTGGAGCAAATGTCTTCTTTTGAAGAAGCTTCTTCATGGAAACAATTGTATCTTGTAAATACTTATTAGATCATTGAAAGGTGAGAATAGGTAAATATGTAGTTTGTTGCTTGTTTTGATTGCAAATCCATCTTTCTTAAAAAAATATTTCTAAATATGTTTTGATTGATGAGGACATATAGGAGTCATTCATCTTGTTTGGACATCCATGAACCTCCATAGTAAGTCTCTATTAATGCCCCTTAAAGAAATGGACAATCTACTCATCCCATGCCACTTAAAGACAACATAAGTCATGTTCAAGGTCGTGAAGGCCTTAATAAGCATATTATTAGTTTGATTTTACATTAGTAGGTCAACTAGTCTGTAACAACCCCGGGTTAAGTCTCTATGTAAATAAAATATAAGACCAAGGTACATGTATTCCAAGTTAATTGTTGGGTTAAAACATCCTAGTGGGTGTCACTTTGGTTTATTATGGCTAAGGAAATTGGGAAAGACATTAGCAAAGACATTTGCAAAGGAAAAGAGGCATTAATTAGCATTTATTTATGAAAACAAAGGAAAATAGGAGGAAAGGAAGGTGAAGAGTCACAGATTTTCATGAGAGGGAAATTGAAGGAAAAATGAAGGAACATGAAGAAATTAGAGACATTAATAATAAAAAGGCTTCTAAGGATTAGTTCATAGTTTTTGTCAGTTTGGCTTTGGAATCAGTTTCAGAGAGATAAGAGCATCAAGAGGAAAAAGCAAGCAAGCAAGCAAAGGAAGGACAAGGAAAAGCAAGGAAATCAAAGGAAAACCAAGGAAGGTTTGATCAACAACATCAACATGAAGATTCTGTAGGTAACAAGTTGCATGTGTGATTTTCTAGCTAAGGTGTGAATGCATGGTACATGCATTTGTTTATTTGGTCCATTTGTTTTCATTGGTGTGGGTTTGTCTAGTTTGACAGTGGTATCAATCTTGCCTTGCCATTTCCTAGATAGACATGGTGTGATGCAATTCTTTTTATGGTTGAGTTATGGATTGCCGGAAGGTTTTGGAACCTGGTGAGGTGGTCTTAGGAAAATTCCCAAGGGTTGGGGGTGGAGGTAGTTTAATCTCTAAGAAGCCCTCAACAGGTGGGTGGAGATAGGAAAATTCCTCAAGGTAATGGTGAAGAACTCTAAGGCATCCAAGCTTGTTTGGGCTTTGTGATCTATTAACTAGTTTTTGCGAGATTGCGACAGCTTGAGGGTGGAGGTGGTTTAATCTCCGAGAAGCCTTAGTTATTTATGTCTTGAGAACCCACATTCATGCTTGGAATATGGCACGGGGGTGATTGGATGAAAGAAAGATTTGGTTCAAATCAATATATGCTCGTGTGGTACATGGAAGTCTCTAATTTGGTTGGCTTTCACATATGTTAATAAGGATTATTTATCTATTGTTATTTATGAGCATTTGTACTTGTTACTATGTTTCTTTGATGGTAGTTCTGTCATGGTTAATATTCTTGTTATATGCTAGTTATAAGCATGGTTTATGATGTGCTCAGACTACGGTTCTTCTTATGCTTTGATAAGTTAATGAATCGTTGATGAATGCATGGGCTAACAAGTGTTTTTTCAGTTATTATGGGAGCGCATTAGAGCTTCTTGGTGATTCTTAGATGAGGTTGAGACCCTTGAGATCATATATGCATTCATGACCTGTAACTCACATTTTCACCATATGTTTGATGAAATGGTTGTCATGGTTAGGAATGGCTAGGTCAAGTTCTTGATCAAGCTTTGAATGATTGGCATTGTTATCATGTTATTTTTTCTTCTAGAAACTTACAAGAAGTTTTGGGTAGTGGTCTAGAGACTAGCTTGAAAAGTGATTTAGATCTTGGAACCGCAGTCATAGAATTGAGGCTTTTGGTCCATAACCACATGGAGTCAATCATATGGGTGTGGTTATAGCCTCATAACCACATGAATGAAATGTCAAGGGTGTGGTTGTGGGCCCAAGTTAGTAAAAAAAAGTTGCAGTTCGGTGACTAGGCACCTAGGGTGGTTTTTTAGCTCCTAGGTGGTTTGTAGCCCCCGAGGAAGGTAAGGAAGGTTAAAGTTTGCAGGCCCCACTTCATTAGCTAGAATTTAGAGGTCGGGTCATGTCATAGTAACTCTTTGTCTGATGTTTACCCTGGAAGGCCAATGAAATCAGGTAAAAGTGGGAGGGGGTGGTTACAGGGTGGTATCAAAGCCTCCAGGTTCAAACACTTGGACTAGATGGGCTAAATGTATATGGTTATGCATGCATAGTAGGTCAGACATGCATCGTGGTGGTCATTATGCAGTTTGTGTCATCATGATGTTGCTGGTATGTTATGATGCTAATATGTTGGTTGAGATAGAGCAGGAGATGCATATTACTAGAGCGAGGTTGCAACATTGGACCTCGGGGTAACAAAAAATCGTCATATAGGTTTGTATGTTTGGCATACAGGTATGTTGGTTAATGGTTGTTATAAGCATTATGGTTATATGCATCCCTGTCATTTTATTATTGTTGTGGTTACATGCATGATAGATGTTAGTTAATTAGTGTGGTCATATGCACATGCATTAGATAGTCTTGAATGATAATAACTTGTTGTTATACACATTATGGTCATATGCATTATGAGCATGTTCATTGCAGCTAAGATATTGATGTTATTATGTATCGTGCTAATCTGGATTGACCTATGGAGATGGTTATGGATATGATATACAATTATGAGTCGATATACTTGTGACCTTGTGTTATAATAATATGGACTGACTTGTGTGATAGCCTCCCTTGAGATACATTGAGGTATGAGTTTGATTATGTTGTCTATTTGGTTTATATAATATGGCATGTTTATAGGTAATCTAAATGTTTAATTAATTACATGATATGAGTATGTGTTTATAAGATTGCATGAAGGAATCATCTTGTTTTAAGGCGGTTGTACTAACATAGTATGTGACAAGACAACTGATATGCACTTGCATGCAAATGGGTGCTAATTGTAGCATTATGACTAATGACTGTGAGTTTACCATTGATTATGACATGGTTGTTAGTCTTGATAAAGTCTGCTTTCAAATTTATAGACATGATGCCTTGATATTTGGAACATGTGATTGGCATCTGTGAATAGTTGCAGGGAAACATACTCAGTATTAGTATGACAAGGTAAAAATTGATTTGTTTATATAACTAATAGTTGGGTGATGTGATAGTACATAATAAGATTCAATTGAAACAAGGAAAAAGTTAAGAGAATGGAATTGGGTTTTGGATATGTTTGGAAACCACAATTCCAAATGAATGAGTGCTTTGCATGAATACACAAAGTCTTCTTAACCTTGATTTTGTCTGACATTATGTGGATATGTTCTAGATTCGTGAACATGTATTTGATAGGTATAATAATTGGTTTCTAGTTATGGTTGGATTCATCAAGGAGTTGAAGTTCCTTGAGAGATGATATATGTGCATGTGTTTAGTTGCAAGACAACCTATTGAGTACAAATAGGTAAGGTAATTGGTGTATTGTTATATTTATTTATGCAATGAAATTATGTGTTTATGGTAGTATGATGCAAGGGATTGCATGGAAAAAAAGACTGCCATGAAACCTTGAAGAAGGCTTAGGTCGGCCTTTCCCTTGGAATCATTGGGAACCCATGGGGATGGAGTCATGGTGTTGTTGCTAGTTTTTGTGCTTTTGGTGCTTTTTGATTTGTTTGAGCTTGATTTGTAGTTTTGTTTATGTCTAATGCATGGCCATGCCACTTTGTTTGTGGTCTCGTCTTGCTATTGGTTTTTCATGGTCTTCTTCTTTCTTGTGTCTTCTCCTTTCCTTTTATGTTTTGAGGGTCTTGGGAATTGGTTGAGGAAAGAGGAAAGTATCTCGGGAAGAGCTTAATGAAACCCAACATATAATGTGAGACATGGATGAAGCCCAATGCATGAGTAAAGGGCAACTAAAGGAAATAATATGACAACTAATTGGGTGGTTGGGTCCATTGGGATAAATTGAAAGTGGCAAGATAATCATGAGAAAGGTAATAGGAAAGGTAAATTAAATGGGGTTGAGGCGTCAGATTCTTTGGCTATGTTGGGAACTATTGTTCTCAATGTTGTGCATGAATAAAGGGAGTTCTCTTAACCTTGACCTTATGATATCTGGTAATTGTGTTATGATTATGATTAGGTCGATGTCTATATATGTGTATATGTATGTACATATGTCGTTATCTAACGGGGTCGTTAGCGATCATGATTTCTTTATGCTAATGTTTATATGTATGTATGTATGTCATTGTCTGACAAGATCATCAGGGATCATGCTTGTGGAGGAATGATTGCTTACGCAGGTGAATGACATGAAAATGTTCTTGGCTATGAGGAATCAAGTGTGCATAGTAGCCCTAGAAGATCTATGAGGTTAATATCATGTGGATAAGATTTGATTTTATATGCTTATAACTATGCCTATGTTTATGTTATATGGAAGGTAATGCTGAGGGATACATCAGCAGAATGAATTTAGTAGTGTGATCTGCGACATGTTGGGACAAGCATGGATAGTGAAAAGAAACTAGAAGCAAGGTTGCTCGGTAGAGACATTGTGGTTGTTGGATGTGCAATACTATTGTTGTGTACATGTGGTGTCATGTACATGTTGTACATGTGGTGTTTTTTACATGTTGTGCAGGTGGTGTTGTGTACACGTTGTGCGGGTGATGCTATGTACGTATGGTGTTGTGTGCATGTTTTACATGTGGTGATGTGTGCATGTGGTGTTGTGTACACGTTGTGCAGGTGGTGCTATGTACATGTGTTGTTGTGTGCATGTTGTACATGTGATGCTATGTGCATGTGGTGTTGTGTACATGTCGTGCGGGTGGTGTTGTATACATGTGGTATTGTGTACCCATTGTTCAGGTGGTGTTGTGTACACATTGTGCATGTGGTGCTATGTACATGCGGTGTTGTGTGCATGTTGTACATACGGCGTTGGGTGAATGTGGTGTTGTGTACATGTTGTACATGTTGTGCACATGATGCTATGTACATGTGGTGTTGTGTACATTTTGTACATGTGGTGTTGTGTGCATGTGGTGATGTGTACATGTTGTACATGTGATGTTGTGTACACATCGTGCAGGTGGTGTTATGTACATGTTGTGCAGGTGGTGTTGTGTACATGTGGTGTCAACTACACATTTTGCGGGTGTTGTTGTATACATGTGGTGTTGTGTACACATTGTGCAGGTGGCACTGTGTACATGTGGTATTATGTACATGTTGTGTTGTGTATATATGGTATTGTGTTACAAGTAATATGTATTCATTGTATCACGACGTGTATTTGTTGTATTGTACGATGTGCACGTATATGTATTGTGTTGTACATTGGGTGTAGGAGTATGTGTGGTGTTGTACACTAGGTGTAGGTGTATGTGTCGTGTTGTACACCAGGTGTAGATGTATGTGTCGTGTTGTACATTGGGTGTAGGAGTATGTGTGGTGTTGTACACTAGGTGTAGGTGTATGTGTCGTGTTGTACATCGGGTGTAGGTGTATGTGTCGTGTTGTACACCGGGTGTAGGTGTATGTGTTGTTTTGTACACTGTGTATTTGTATGTGTTGTATAATGTGATAGGACAGACAAGTATGGGATTGTCTGGGTCCTTATTGTTGATATTGAGGGTTGAGATGGTTTAGTTTCTGGATGCCCTTGTTGTTGATATTAAGGGTTGAGGAGGCTTAGTCTATGGATGCCCTTGTTGCTGATATTGAGGGTTGAGGCAGTTTAGTCTATGGCTTCCCTTGTTGCTAATATTGAGGGAGGAGGTGGTTTAGTCTCTAGATTCCCTTGTTGCATTGAAGATAAGGTACTGGGTGCTTGTCAGGTTTGACAACTGATCCAATGTGTGTGCGAGATTGAAGAGAAGAGAAGGAATTGAGTGCTTGCCAAGTTTGGAAACTGATTCAGTGTGTGTATAGAAATGACAAAGAACAAAGGTAGAAGCAAAGGAACCATTTTAAAGATAAGTATCAATATTTTATTTCATTTTCTGACTATGCATGTGATCTATGATTCTGATTTATGATTTCACATGTGATCTATGATTTTAATTTATGATGGTTGAGTTTTGAGCTAACTAGATGTGGCATGTTTATACATGAAGATTTCATTGAAGAGCTAGTTTGACTTCTTGTGATAGGAAGTAAATAGCATTGCAAGTGTACCTTATTGATGGACCACCAATGAGGTATGATTTGAATTTATTTCATTTCCTTTTTAGTCTAATGGTGATTATTGGATTGGTACAAGAAATTAGGGAAATTCGTAGTTTGGGTGGTTGAAACAGATTGTAAGAATTAGCAGAAATGACAAAAGGAATTGGAACATGCAACAATATGTTGGTAAATCACTTTAGGAGCAGGGCCATTATAGGACATTGGTACCCAAATATTGTTCATTGATTTCATGAGCATGCTATGACTGGTATGATGCTTTTGAGGTAGGGGCATGCCTTGGTTTTTGGATTTTTGATGGGAGGAAACCTTGCCAAGGGATGGATCACCTAAGGGACTATGTAGCCGAGAAGGAGATGTCAGGGAACTGAGAAGGTGAGTGACTGCATGGAATGGAGCGACCATATTTCTTGAGGGACTATGTAGTAGAGAAGGGAAGGTCAAGGAATGCATTTGTTTTGGTTATTAGCATTGGTAGATGGAATCAAAAGCACATTAGGAGTGTTCCCTGGAACAATGAGCTAGTAATTGTTCACTAAGGGAACAAGTAGAGCAAGGATTGTAGGGTTGGACATTAGATGTAGGTTCAACTTTATCAGTGGATTCTGGACTTCCTAGGAAGGAGGTGACTCCTGGTATTATTTTGAGAGTGGAGATGTGAGCCTCTAGATTCCCTTGTTGTAGATGCAGGCATCATATCATTTTATTTGTTGGTTAGAGCAAATGTGCATATGTATATATGTGTATTTTATTGTGAATATTGTATCAAGTTTGATTTATAAAGCTCCACAAACAATATAATTATTTGCTGGTTGAAGAAAATGTGCATAAGTATATAAGAAGAGTTATTTATCTATTGTGATTTATGAGCATTTCTAGTTTTTATTATGTTGCTTTGATGGTGGTTTTGTCATGGTTAATATTCTAGTTATACGTTGGTTATAAGTAAGGTTTATGACGTGCTATGACTATGGCTCTTGTTATGTTTTGATAAGTTAATAAATGGTTGATGAATGCATGGACTAACAAGTGTTGTTGAAACTATTATGAGATCATTAGACCTTCTTGGTGATTCTCACATGAGGTTCAGACTCTTAAGATCATATATGAATTCATGACTTCTACCTCACATGTTCACCATATGTTTGACGAAATGATCGTCATGGTTAGGCCAAGTTCTTGATCAAGCTTTGAATGATTGGAATTTTTATCATGTTAACTTTGCTTCTAGAAAATTAAAAGAAGTTTTGGGTGGTGGTCTGGAGACTAGCCTGAAAAGTGGCTCAGATCCCAGAACCACAGGCACAAATCTGAGGATTTTAGGCCACAACCGCATGGAGGCAAGCCTTTGGGTGCATTATTAGCCTCATAACCACATGGACATAGTGTCAAGGGTGTGTTTGTGGGCCCAAGTCAGTGAAAAAGAGTTTCAATTTAGTGACTAGGCACCTGGGATGGTTGTTTAGCTCATGGGTGGTCTATAGCCGCTAAGGAAGGTCAGGAAGGTTAAAATTTATAGGCCCCACTTCCTTAGCTAGAATTTAGAGGTTGGGTCATGTCATAGTAACTCTTTGTCTCATGTTTACACTGGTAGGCCAGTGAAATTGGGTAAATGTTGGAGGGGGTGTTTACACTTTCATTGTAATTGTTCTCTCTCTCTCTCTACACGCACACACCTGATCTAGGTGGATGTTGGTGGCCACCCACCTATCCCACTTGGACCCCTAGAACTGTCTCTTTCAGTTTTTCAATTTCCATAATTGTAGCACAATTTATTATTTTTAGCAGTTTTTTGGGTCCTGAACTTCTGGAGCCGTTTTGAGGCCCTAAACAATGTTTTTTGGGAAATCTGGGAGCAACATCTGTCCATGGATAGATGTTTCTCTTCCTAAAGTTGTATTTCTCGAATAGATCTTTCTAATGAGATATTTTATGCGTCAAACGAAGATCGGGTGCCAAAGTTACGACCCCAGGAAGTTGATGTACCAACTTATCCAAAATGGGGCCCACAATTTGGCGTTTCATCTTCTAGGGTTATATTTTGGGATGTTAAGGGTTTTCCATTGTTTCTCAAGAATAAATAGGCCTTCGAGCCTCATTGTAACATAGTTCAGAGGCATGTAGCCGCCACATCTCTTCTCAGAGATAAGCTACCATCGCCCTAGCTGGTTTATTTCCATTTCTAATTGTAAGCATATTTCAGTGTTTTACATTAATTGAATGAAGTATTATTTCCGCTGCATCTCTGATTTTATGGTTATCTCTGTAATTTGTTGCGTTCCTATTTAAATCCGGATCAACACCCCAGGGTGACCTAGTCTTAATATCATCATATTTTGTCTTATATATTGGATTAATTGTAAAAGGAGGATTTCCCTTAAAGTGGATGATATTCATTGACTTTTGTCATTTTCAAGATTCTTGGATCATGAAATTTAGTAGAAGAGCATATGATTCTAGGGTTTTCCTCCTCAAGCAATACATCTTTGTGTTTCCACTATAATTTTATTTCTAAAAGGTCATAGATAGTGAAACTTATAATATATTGAGCTGAATGGTTGAAGTACATGTGGTTAAAATTTCAAGTTTTGGTTTGTTATAATTTCAGATATATATATCTTATGGAAGTTGGGGTTTATGGCTAACCTTGAAATTGGTCTCAAACAAAGCTTTTTTTATTTTTGTTATAACTTTGTTTGTAGGAATTTCAAATATTGAAATTTTGAGGAGAATGAGGACAAATAGAGAACTACATGTGGTAAAAATATCAAATTGTGTTTCATTGTAATTTAATGGATATGGAATACACAAGTTAGGGTTTGTGAATAATCCTGAAATTAGACTTAAACAAACGATCTTTTTATTTTTGCTACAAATTTTCTGGGAGGTTTTAGATAGTGAAATGTTTTGGTGATTGAGGATAAATATTTATCACAAGTGGGAAAATTTTCAAATTTGGGTTCACTATAATTTCAAAGATATAGTCTTTAGAATATAAGGCTTGTGGCTATTCTTAATATCACTTTTTGTAGAGCTAACTTGGAATTTTCTCTATAATTTTATCTTTGGTGAAGTTTTAGACTATGAAATTTATAGAATCCTAAGGAGAAATAGTGATTGACATGTGATCAGGAGCTCAAAATTTTCCAAAAACTAAAAGCATCAGAATCTTGATAAGCTTAGCTTCAGATTGAATAGCTCGTCGTTCTGAATCCAATGGCGTGAACGACACTCAATTCTGAGTTCGTATGCAGAAGTTAGAGCAAGTCAAATTTCAAGTTTGACTTGTCTACATGGCAAGATTGGGATGATGTGGCAAAGGTCCTAGCGAATGAGGAGGCACCAAGTGGCAAGCCGCCATTGGCCCTCGCATATCGTATATCGGAGAAAAAGGCAGATTGACGTTAAAGAATTGCCCCCCAACAGTGCCGATTTGCAATTTGTGATATTCCATATCGCATATCGCATATCGGTGGTATTACATAATCGGCCCCTGTGCAGACAGGGTTGCGATGCGATCGCAATCGCACATTGCTTAATAGATGTTCTCGGCTGTAAGCACCGATTGCAATGAGTGATAAAGTTCCAATTGCGATAGGCTGCCTAGACGCAATATGTTTATGTGTTGCAGTTTATATGTCGTTGGGTCTGTTGATTATGTTCCCGAGTCAATTGCGATTGCGATATCCAACAGGGTGCAAAACCGTCGCCTTAACCACCAGAAAATCCACTCTGCATGTGACCACTTGGCCTTCACCACGAGATAGGCGGGGAAGATGGCAGGACCATCAATTTCGGTGGAACTATCAGATTTGACTCCAGATAATGAATTTAACTGGTAGTAAGCTAGATTTGGAGGAGAAAATTGTAGAAATACTGACATAAGTCATAATTAAGGAAATTTTCGACAAAATGGGAAGCAAAAAGAGGCTAGATAGCCAATTTTGGACATTCTGAACTCATTGGAACATGTTTCAGGATCAAAGGAGCACTTCTGGATAGGATTTTTTCAAAGTGAAGCCTATGGGTGCTTTGGTCAACCAAAGTGTTGATTCAATTTAAAAAGTATGAAGATGGAGATGACCTTGTAAGGGTCTTCCAGTCTCCATGTGCTTTCTCCAGTAGTCATTACAATAGTGTTGTAGCTTTATTTCTTCTTTACTCTATATGTGTGTGGAGAAAGAGACTTGTTTAAGTACTTCAAGTGGTTTGTAGTACTATTTATGCACTTGGAAGTTGGAGTATGGGGTCTTGATTTGAGAGCCCTTATCTTGCTAATTGTTTCATGACTAACTGTAGGTTGTTATGTGTTTAGAGTGAGAGTTCTTTGCAGAAGAATGTTTCCTTGAAGGGGAAACTAGCCACTCTTTTTGTTATCATAATTATGTACTCTTTATTACTGAATATTTTTTAGCATAATAAGAAGGGGTCATGCTTTTAGATATTATCCAAGGATATGTAGACTAGGAGGGGTGAACTCCTTTATCAATGGCTGGTGTATTATTGATTGATGCATGCTTCCATTCAGTGTTTTGGTTTCATGTTTTAAGTTGTATTCATGAAACTAACTTAAGTAAACACACATAAAATTCATGTTTGTACTTGCTATTTTGGAGTACAAACCTCAAGCACATTTTTATATCCTAAATGGGGAATTAACACAGCATTACTAATCTTCTCCATTTCAGATCAAGTTGGTATCAGAGCATATGTTTTCTTTGTGCAAGGAGGAATTACCTGTTTTTTGCAAGTAAATGTGTTTTGAAGCTCATTGAGGAGAAGGTTTTGGAAAGGAGAACAATATTGTTACAATCTCTACCACCAAATTCTACCTCAAATTGCAGTAGAAGCTTCAAGCAAAGCATGTACCAAGGAGGAGAGCCTACAAGAATGTCAGAGGATGTGAAGGCTTTTAGAAAGGCTTTCTTAGACATGGTAGAAATGGTGAAAGTCCTCTATGAAGAGAGGAATACCAAATTGCAAGGTGAAAGCTCTAGACCTCCAAGAGGAGAATGTTCTCCAAGGGAAGAAGGTAACAAGAATGGTGTAAACCACCATATTCTCCATAATCTTCATGTTTTTCTACAACTCTTATGCAAGATGCTAGTGTAGAAAGTCCTTCAAAGAAGATATATGGAAAAGTTTGTACCTTTTGTCCACATGATGTGGAAGATGAGGTTCTATCAGCACCTAAATTCAAGGAGCTGAAAGAAGAGAGCCAAAGAGTCCAAGAGGACACATCCAAAATCGAAAGGGAGTTCGAAAACATGTTTGAATGTTAGTCAAAAGATATGATAAATGGTAAGAATTTACATGCTTCTTCCTTATGAAAAATTGTTGACGTAAATTCATTTGCAGCTTTTGAAAAACATAGTAAAGGCATTGGATCCAAGCTCTTGACCAAGATGGGTTACAAGGGAGGAGGCCTTGGAGTAAACCAACAAGGCATTAAAAATCCAATTGAAGCCATGGAGAGGCCTAAATATGAAGGCTTAGGCTATGTAGCAAAAGAAGAATGGTCTTCTAGCGAAAACACATGGGTATCGTGTTCCTCTTGTCGTAAGAAAGGACATGAGGAGGCAAGATGTTGGGAGTTGCATCCATAATTGGTTCTTGCTTGGTTCCTCAAGAGTAAGGAGGACTCGAAGTGCAAAGCATCTCCAAAGAGAGTTGAAGATGTTGAAGAAGAAGGGAAGCTAAATTCTTCTTGCCATGCAAGTTCCTCACACAAGCAACGTAAGCCAAAGGACAAAAAAATAGGTATATTTGTTTTGTTAATTCAATACTTTTCATAATGGAAAACAACACGCATATTTGAATAACATGTTAAGGAATATGTTTCCATGCACCTTTTTCCTTTCAACTAACTATTGTGTAGATAAGTGCAATAAAAGGAAAGCAGTCATCAAGAAGATGTTTATGTCTACTGGAATTGAGACCGAAAAGAGAAAATATTATCCAAGGTTAAAGGCAAGTGAGCCGAGAGGAGCTCAAAAGAACTTTTATACTCACTGCAATATCAGTGGGCATTGGGTCAAGAAGTGTTGGAAATTATTTCCACAACTTCATCCTGGTAAGGGAAAGAAAATCATGCAAGCACCAGAAGAGGAAGCGACAAAAGAAAAAGTGGCGTAAGATGTGACCATCCCTGAAGCAGCTTCAAAAGAAGAGAAAGTTCAAATAGATGATTCATTTACCTGGTTGGGTAAGAAATGGGCGGACTATTTTTCCTGTTGAAGTTTGTAAATTTTGTTTGCACTAGTTTCATATCCCCATAGTTGAGTAACTTGTAAAAGTGATGTTCATAAATAAATCATTTATATGCAACTGTGTTTTCTTTAAGAATTACAATGCTAGTTTGGCTTGTTGATCATCAATTTGAATGGAAAATTTGGGAGTCAAATTTATTCCATTTTCTAAAATGATTTCTCAAACCGTCGATTTTAAAACTGTTGTATGAGTAGTTGCAACACATTTAGCATGTTCCAAATGTGTTTGGCACTCAAGCTATACAAGTATTCACTATGTGAGGCTTGTTTTGGTTCATTTGGAAAAGTATTTTAGGATCTTATTCTCGATAAGGATTTTGTAGATGAGCACCTTAGAATTCTTCTTGGGAAGGATGTTGTTGTAGACGTCCATGGTGACATGGACAAGCCGAGAAGAACATCGAACTTGAATTCTTTGCTCAAGTTATATTTTAAGTTCAACTTGAGAAAAAGCCAAGAAAAGTGCAAGTCATGGCACTGCAAACATCGATTTGATCGAGTTTGGGAAAATGAAGGAACTGTACCTTCAAATGCTGAACAATTGAAAGTACACTTTTGGAGACCAAAAGTTTTTCAATGGGGAAGAGTGATTAGGAGCTTAAAATTTGCCAAAAATTCAAAGTGTTAGAATCTTAATAAGATTATTTTCAGATTGAAGATCTCGTCATTCTGAATCCAATGGTGTGAACAACACTCAAATCTGAGTTTGTATGCAAAAGTTAGAGAAAGTAAAATTTCAAGTTTGACTTGTCTACATGGCAGGATTGGGATGATGTGGTAGAGGTCCTAGCGAATGAGGAGGCACCAAGTGGAAGGCTGCCATTGGCCCCTGCATATCGCATATTGGAGCAAAAGGAGGTTGACATTAAAGAATTTGCCCCCAATAGTGCCGATATGCGATTTGCGATATCAAAAGTCGCATATCAGAGGTATTACAGAATCAACCTCGACGCAAACATGGTTGAAATGGGATCACAATCGCACCGTTAACCC
>APFE030970666.1:0-10976 GCA_000404065.3 Pinus taeda | reverse complement strand
AAATGATAATATACCCATGCCCCCTAGTTGAGCAAAGGTTATAGGTCATAAAATCTATGCCCCATTTGGAAAAATGGTCGATGGTAATGACAAGGTGCAAAGGGGATAGTGGCGCACGCATCTTCTGTTGGTAAATTTCGCATGTGTGACAAGAACGGAAAACAAGAATACAATCCTTAAAAATAAAGGGCCAAAAATAACCAACGCAAAGGATTTTTTGGGTAGTAGCATATCGAAACATGTGACCACTACAGGCACTAGAGTGGCAGTCATTCAAGACTCATTCAACTTCTTTGAATGTCAAATAATGGCAGAGAATTGAATCAATGCCAAGACGGTACAGGCTATGCCCAATAATACGATAAGGCTAAGAATGATGATGAATATGTCATTGAGCACCCTTAGACAAATCGGGATTGAAGGAAGACATTTGGAGGTAGAAAATAATGTCATCATACTAGGAATCAAGGGTACTAATCAAGAAAAGGGTATCGTCTGGAATGCAATCCTCTAACTGAGAGGGAGCGGTAGCAGATGGTAGCGAGAAAATAAATTCAGTAAAGACAATGAATTTCTTGGACTTGGCAGTAGTAAAATCCCAATCGAACTCTTGAAGGATGATGATCCATTTTGAGTAGTTGCCCCCCAGTAACTGATGTGACAAGATGTACATCATCGAGTTGCAATCGGAAATCACTGTCATCGTGCACAACAAAATATAGTGATGGAAACATTGGACATCGTGAACGACTACCAAAGCGAGCTTCTTGACATAATCATATCAAGTCTCAGTTTCAAGTAGGTTGCGACTAAGGTAATAAATAACATGCTCAGAATCATCATCGTCATCTTGAACCAAAACCATTCCAATACTATTGTCGGAAACAAAGAGATAAAGAGTGTAGTCACGATGGTAATCAGGTGGATACAATAAGGGAGTAGAAACAAGGAGTGTCCTGAGTTGTTGGAAGGACTCTTGGGTAGTGCATCCCAAACAAAGGGAGTATCACACTTGAGGAGTCGCGTATAGCCTTTAGCAATCTCGACATAGTTCGAAATAAAACAACATAGGAAGTTGGGTTTTCCCTACAAACTCTACAATTGCTGCAAAGAAACAGGAGGAGGGAGATTTAGTATATCTTCAACTTTAAAGGGATCTAAATGAATGCCCTCTTTAGAGATGAAAAACCCAAGAATTTTGCCAGATTTGACACAGAAGACACATTTATGTGGACTAAGACGAATACGGTAATGTCGACAGTGAAGAAAAATCTCGCATAAGTGGCTTGGATGGTTAGATCGTTTAACTGAATGAGCCATGAGGTCATCAAGATATGGATAGACAATATGATGAATGTCATGAAATGTGTAATACATTGCTTGCTGGAAGGTAGTAGTGACATTTTTAAGGCCGAAAGGAAGCTTCCTGTAAGCGAAGGTACCCCATGGGTAGATGTAAGCAGTTTTGTGTTGATCCGCAGGTGAAATATTAATATGGTTGTAACTATAAAAGCCATCCATAAATGAGTAAACCTCACTTCTAGCACAATTTTCGATGAGTTGGTCAGTAAAGGGTGTAGGATAATTATCCTTTGGACCCGCATGGTTGATGTCACGGTAATCAACACAAACCCTAATAGTGCCCTTCTTTTTGGTCATAGGGATAGTATTAGAGACCTAGTTAGTTAGTGGGATAGGGTAAATAAACCCTGCTTTGAGAAGTTTTTCAACTTCTCCCTTAATAGCCATGACTTTTCTTGGGTGCACGAGGCATAAATTTTGTGTAACAGGCTTGGCATCAGGATACATAGGGATCTCATGTACCACAATACTAGGATCAATACTAGGAATTTCTTCATATGACCAGGCAAAAACGTCGCGAAATTCTCTTAAAAGGTTGATATAAAGCTGAATCTCCTCTGGAGTATAGGTAACTCCAATGTGGATATTCTCAACAATCCTTGGTTTGACAGAAATGTCGATGGGCATCGTTTGCGTAATATTCCCCATGTTGCCTTCAGAGAAAACATTGTGAATCTGAATAGGCATTTGAAGGGTCTGAGAGGGGACACGGGAAAAAAACTTCTCTAGATAGGTAGTCATAGCACCATGGCTTGTGAGAAACGAGGAGCGATGGTGATGATCGAATCAAGGATGTTCCTCGAAAGACATAATCTCTAAAATCGCTTCATTAGAAGGAAAGATTTCCTTCAATGGATCCAAAGAAATACTATATTTGAGCCAAGGGTATGTACATACGTGTCGAGAGGCCTGTTTGATGGAGCAGCATCGGAGAATGAAGCTAATGTGGAAACAATTTCTAGATAGTTGAGCTCGACAGGACTCAACGTCATGACATCACCCGAAGAGTCTACGTGATCACTGGGAGGGACAACCCAAGGATCAGAATGGATAGAAATCATGTTAATGGGAGCGACATTAGGGGGTGGGAGTGAAAAGAAACCATAAGGGTAGGATCTTTGAAGAGTCCAGAACCCACACTTTCATAGAGGATGGAGGTATTCTCTAGAAATGGAAAATTGCAATCCAAAGAAGAAGAGGCGAATAAGGACAGTTGATCAACCATGACAATTTTCCCTTGATGGGGAAAATGGAGGACAAGGAAGAGAGATGAAGCCACAGCATGCATGGCATACATTCAGCTTTGACCTAATAGAAGGTTGTAAGTCAAATTTGCATCAACAACTTCGAATTCAACCTCAACTATCTTCCCTTCTAGAGTGATGGGCAAATGTGGGAGGATACCGAAAGGATGGGAGTATCTTCCATTAAGGGCTTCCACAGTATTAGGAGATTGAATCAATGTCGGGGAACCAATAGCCTTCCAAAAAGCAATAGACATGATGCAAGTGGAGGCACCCTCATCAATAATAGCACGATGAATTTTCTTCAAGTTAATGATGACTTGAATGAGGAAAGCAATCTGATGAGGCGATCGAATTACATGATTGTCAAGATCGAAAGTGATCAAATATGAATCGGTTGGGTCTATGCCACCAATGGCTAATAAAAGAGAATTCCTTTGGGAGGGACAACTCTAGAGGACTTCCAAAGTGGACATAGCTGAAGGGGCTTGGGCTAAGTCCTCAAGAATGCTATAGTGTTGTGCGGCACGAGCATTAGGGTTGTAAGAAGATTTCCAGAGCACCCCTTTTTTAGGAGTTCGAATGACTATCTTGGTACTAGGTCGTTCAATATGGAGAGGTCCAATACTGGACGAAGCAACACTTGAAGGGACTTCTAGTTCCTTTCTGGTGGGTGGAGGATATTCTTCTGATCGAGTATTGATATGAATGGCAATAGTCCCAGCCATGAAAACTTGAGAGCCAAAAGTGGAGGACTAAGGTTGATCAACCACCATTTGAGTCCGTTAAGAGGGAAAAGGCTCTTTGAGCACAACAGGAGTTCTAGGAGTCCCCTTAAGCAAACAGCTAACCTCAGACCGTCTAGGACAGTCTTTAGTATAATGATCCTTTTCACAGATGAGACAAGGGTACCTGGGATTGCATTTGGTGCCATCATCGGTTAGACACTTAAGAGTGTCCTACTTTGGTGGATCGAATTTATTCTTTCCTTTCCCCTTTTGTTACCTTCCGAAGCTTTATCTGTTGTAGTGGACTAGATGACATTGACTTCCGAAATTTTACTAGTATTAGATGGGGTATGAGAAGCATTTTCATTTGGAGCAATAAATTTTTTCTTCGTAGGGGCTAGAAGAATTTTGGGACGATGAACTGACAAAACCAATAACGCTATTGATGGATGGTGTTGACAGAGCCTTAGTAGTTCTAGGTCATGGAGCATTAGGCAAATAATCATACAACATGTTGGATTGAGAATAAATCAATTCAAGATACTAAGCACGCGTGATATCTTGCTCTTTAGTAACACATGTCCCCATGGGAATATCATGGTCTATCAGAATGACAAATGAGGTTGTAAACCAGTCAGTTAGAAGTTGACTAGGGATCTAGAACTTAATCAAAGGATGCCACCTTCTCCATTCATGAATGTGATCAAAGATGTGTGTTGCCATGCCCTATTTCAAAGATGTAAGGAGGTGTGTGCCCATTTCAAAACAAATCGGTAACTGAAAGTGAGTAAGAAATGCCATTGCAAGTGAGTTGAAATCATGGAAATTTCCACAAGCAAGCTCAATATACCATTTTATGGCAGAACCAGTGAGAGTCTATTGGAACAGACGGGGCCAGATAGAATTGTCAATCCATGAGTTAGATGAGAACCAGAGGTGATAATTCATGACATGAGCTTGACTGTCCTCTTTAGATTTATTGTCAAATTTGGGACAATCACCAAGAATTTTGGTCGGAAATGGTGGCCAATATGGATTATGAAGGATTGGATCATTTGTCAACGTGGACACATCAGGTACCTCCAAGGTTGCCAGGAAAGGTAATTGAACATTAAAGGACATCATAGGCTTCTGATAAGAGCTAGCATTAAGGTTCCATCTAGCCCCTTTCTTCCCCCATTGGTTTGGCCCAGAAATATTTTTCCCATAAGGGTTTTGTCCGTAAGGGTTCTGTCCATGGGGATTATAAGTATAACCAAATGATTGACCTGGGTTTTTATCACCAACAACCCATTCATTACCAGCTTGACTGATAGGAGAAACATAAGGCTGCTGAAAAATTTGATAGGGATTGACCTATGGTTGCTGGTAATTTTGATATAGAGCAGCCTGAGGTTGCCCTTAGGGTTGCTGAAGTGCTTGGAAAATGTATTGCGACTAAGCTCCAAACTACGCCTGAGGCCCATGATGCATTTGGTAAGTAATTTGGCTTTGAAATCCAACTTGAGTTTGGAGACCAGGTTGTTTTTGGAATCTAGCTTGGGTCTGGAAACCAGGTGGGGCTTGAGAAACAATGAGTGCTTGAGTGCTTGGATGACTAGGAGATAGATTAGCTTAATCAGACAGATGTCCTTGCTGAAATTGAGGTTTCCCCATCTGGCTAGAAGGCTAGCCTTATTGGTATTGAGGGTGACCTATTTACCCAAAAGGTTAGGCTTGCTGGGTAATAAAATTGACCTTGTTCAAGCTGAGGCTGGCTCATTTGACCAGAGGGTTAAGCTGGCTAGATAGTAGGTCAGCCTTATTGAACCTGAGGTTGGCCTACTTGTCCAGAAGGTTGACCAGGCTAGACAGTAGATTGGCCTTGCTGGCCAATGGGTTGGCCTGACTGGAACTGAGGCTGACTGAGTTGACTAGAAGGTTGCCCTAAGTAGATAAAGGAGGAACGTGTGAGGGCTGAAGGTTGCCCCTGTAAGGGTTGTCCTTGTAGGCCTACGGGTTGCCCTTAATAAGATTTCCCTTGATATGGCTACCCTTGATACAACTGCCATCAATACGACAATCGTTGGAAAGCAGAAGGTTGCCCTTGGCCACCATGATAAGTGGTACAAGCCTGGACAACAAACAATGGAACAAAAACCTCAACCATGGATTGAGGAGGGAGGGACCCAGTATGATAATACGAGTCCCTCAAGAATCATAATAATGTAACGGATTTTTTGGATCTGGGTTTTGGAGAGCAAACATGTATTACTCATATGTCCACCTTGCTAGAATGAAACCAGAAGAGAGAAAAATACTACCTGTGGGATTTACGACTCTAGATGCCGAGGTTGAAGGGCCACCACTAACGGGACTGACTGAGGGCCCAGCAATAATGGTAACCACCAAGGATGCAACAACAACACTAACAACAGGAGCTATAGAGGCCACACGGACAGTAGGTATGGATGGAACTGACATTTTGGAAACATTGTTAATCTGAGGTACAAAAGGCTTTGAGGTCGGGGCTATAGTACAAGACCACATAGAACTCGATTTAAGAGAGATGGAACTCATGATGTCGAACAAGGCACAATAGCATTGGGGAAATGTCACACAAGAGGGGCAATGTGAAAGGGGAATTCATCCATGGGTAGAGGAATTTCTCCACTTGACACAAAGGTATCTTCACTGGTTACGGGTGTCTTCTCATCCATGTCGAAAGAAGACATTGCAACTAAAACACCAGGGGGGGTAAACGAGAACTCCTCTTCTGAAGGTTCCAAAGGGGATTCCAATTGATATCATAAGATTCTCATCCTAGAGCTCAAGAGTCAAGAAGTTCAACACTCAGGATGATAGGAAGGGTATCACTAATGGCTGATACCTTAGAAGCGACAGGGGATGCAGAGCCTTGGTCACTTGGTACAGGATACGGGATCAGTGATTCTGCAAGGATGATTTTACTCAAAAAATCCTGGGAAAAATAGATAATTGAGCAGGGACAACGCGGCGTGAACCAAAAACATAGTCAAGATTAACAAGGAAAAATGTGAGCATGGTCAATTAAATTTTATGATGTAGGAAAAAAACCTGACCTTTTCATATTTAAAGAGTTGAGAAAAAGGACAAAAGATGACTGTAGTCACCTTCGAATATTTAATGAGCCTAAAAGGACATGTGTTCAGAGGATCCTTTTCTTTTAAGGAGTCAGAAACAAATGAAAGTGACTACTCTGGAGTACTAGACAAGAGTCTTATTAGACAAACCACAAAACTGCCTATACACCTTGGTAATCAAATGAAAGAAAAAAATGACCAAGGACTTTCTATACAGTAGTAAATCTTCTTGAATGCTTTGTTCAATGCGTTGCACTTCGTAAGGCAGCAAACTTGACTTCCTATTGATGTAGGATGATAACCTAGTGGGGTCTCCCGATATATAGTCGACCATACGAGGAGCACAAGTCCATACTAGCAGCTATTGAATCACAAAAGGAGGAATCACCCACCTTAAGCGAAAACAATAGTGACTAGATTCAACGACGCCGGAGCACGTCTCTAGCCTAGACCTCTAGATAAATGTGCATTAAGTTCCAATGCGTTGTTAGGTTCATTCAATTGATTTTAAGAGTTAATCTTGGATTAATTCTCGATTTTCAAGCCCTATCATATGTATTTCAATAATCCCTAGGATGCAGCTACAATGAGTAAAGAACCAATTGTTTTGATGAACTAGCTAAAGGAGGGTAAAGAGTTCATTCCAAGCAAACGCAAACCAAGACAAGCAATTATAAGCATTAAGAAACACAATGCATCAATACACTTATCTCACAACTACTAATGACATATTTGTACTTTTTCTTTCCAATTTTTCAATTTTGAAAATTCAGTAATGCAAATGTGCTTTCACTTTCGTATCTTGTATGAATGCAATATCTTTTATTTTTGGAATTTTAATAACAAACAAGCAAGTGTAAACCTAGCCGATCCAAACAAATGTGATCTATGTTTGATAGAGTGGAAATAAAATCAATATAAGGAATTGGCTCAATTACCAAATGCTAAAGACCAATCAAAAAGAAAATCAGCAGTAAAACAACCTCAAACAAATCAAACAGATGGTTGTGCACGAATCTTGGACGGATGGTTGACCCAAACAAATGGCTTCTTGACAAAACCTTTAACAGAGCTAGGTCACATGGTCTAAAAAGACAAGATTGACTCAACGAAACCAAAGAGAAGGTGCCTTCACCAAAAGCAGTCAAAACAAGTTGATGAAAAATAAGAGACAGCAATGGGGCAAGCAGCACTGGTTGATTCAGGAGGTAAAGTGGTAAAAACAACATCTATAGGAATCGTTGCAGGGCTCTAACTAGCATCCTGAGATGAAAAGTAAATCGTTGCAAGCACAAAGTTGGCAACTGGGCAACGTCATCATAGGTGTACACCTATCTTCTGTGACAGTCTGATTTCAGGAATCGTCGCAACTGTACGATGGGATATCTGCAATGTGTAGGTTTACTAAAGATGACAGGAATGACATCATCGTAGCTATTAAGATATCAACATCGACAATCTCAATTAAGACAAAAAAATAGTAAAAACACCTAAAGGATACTAGACTGATCTTTCATACAGTAAGAGGGACTCCCAAATTGGCACAGGTAACCCAAAATACTGATTGCTTGGTCCCAAAGTCAAGAGACACTATACCAAAAACAAATTAAGAGAAAACAAGGGAAAAACATAGTAAGGACTCAGCAGTATGGTCACCAACTTGTGATGTAGGAAATGTTCGCTCTGCAGATAGAGGCAACCCCTCTAGCCCTAGAGTGGGTCTAGTCACAGCAAAACAAAACAACAACTAATTTCCTTAAACAGTGACTGCTGAAAGATCCTACCTCAAACTAGTGTTCGATGAAGCTTTTGTTGTACTGCTTCCGCTATCGTTTCCTTCTCCTCATTGAGCAATCCACCTTAAACAACACAAGAGAAAAACATAACACGTAACATAGTACAACAATGATCTATTTACTTACAGAGTTAAGGAACCATAAGCTATCAAGTATGTTTTACACAAGATATAGGAAATCATTATTGATTGTATTAAAATGAATCAAAACCAAAGCTTAAAACCAAGCCTTGACATTGCAAGCCTTCTTGAAGGGTCCAGCTGGTATGTTCTTCAAGCATTCACTCTCAAAACGGTCTCCCAAATGGAAGATAACACTCTCTCTCTCATTCACATGCTCTAACACAAAGCTAAGACAATCCACAACCAATTGCTAAGCTATTAGCAATTCACATTGCAAACTATCAAACTCATACCAAAGCTAGCTAATTTATTCAATCTAAAAAACTAGTTGATCATAGCAATAGGGAGTAATTTTATAGGAGGAGGAGCCTCCATAAAATGAGGGAGAGGGAGCTTATCCTCAAGGAAGGATCTCTCAAAAGGTGGAACCACCACCCCAGAGGAGGAAAGGTGAACTCCCTTGACCCAGCAACCAATTCTAGAATCACCTAGAAGGCCAACTATTTGAACTAATTCGTTGTATCTGGATTGTCACAAGTCATACACTAGGGCTCAGCGACGAAATTGCAAGGAAGTAGTGCATTCAGAGCCAACATTGCAAGAAGGATCTTGAGGACTTACATTGAGCCCTAAAATTTGACTATCGTAGGAAATAGATGTACCCCTGCGATGACGTCGTGACGATAGAGTTTGTCACGGAGAATCATCACAGGGAGAATGGGGTTCACTTGTGACAATGTAGAAACATAGGTAAAAGGGTCAATCTTCAAGATTAGAGAGCACTTGCTTAATCTTGTTGAATGATTAGGAAGACGTGGACATATTTATTTGATGTATGACACAATGGGGATGTCGCTTGGAGACTGACTTTATCCGAGATTAAGTTAGTGACAAATTACTGTGTAACAATCTCATAAACATAGTTGGTGCATTACATAGGCCAAATGGAATCATCTATCTTGGGAAGGGAGTATCTATTCTTCAGCATGATTTTGTTCAACACCTTGTAATCTATATACATCTTCCAATTCGTATCCTTCCTTGGCACAATGATGATGGGTGATGTACTTGGTCAAATGACACCCTGTTCTAGTAGTTGATGCAATCATTTCTTCACCTCAATTACTTCTATTATGGACTACCTATACAACACAATATTCAACAAGGGGTAGTGTGACAATACTTGCAACTCATGTTTCGCTTCTCTCTTAGGTGGTAGCCCTTTGGGCTCTTGGAACACATCCTGGTATTCTTGTAACAACTCCTCCAATTTTTGTTTATGTTTCTTAGTACACCCTCCCAGGGATGCCTTGCATATTATTGACACCTCCTCAATCATAAAAATAATAAAACATACTTCTTGCTGGAACTAATCAATTTCTTGGCTTTGTTGGCACTTACTAGTGAAATTTTCGACTTCCCTTTGTGCAGATTGATGATGAACGATTTTCCATCATTTATGAGCTACTAATTATTATCTATCCTCATGAATATTTCATCATACATGTACATGTATGGACTCCCAAACATGACTCCACATACATCAAGGGGAACCAAATCCAGATCGACTTCATCAATAAAATCAACATTCATAGAAAATCTAATTTTGCATTGTTTTGTTATCTTCAGCTATGCATCCTTATTTACCCATTATAGTTCATATGGGTTTGGATGATCAGGAACTTCTAGCCCTTACCTTGTGACCATCTCTATTGCAATGATATTCAACTATGATCTCGAATCAAAGCGAGTATCAATCTTTGTCTTCTTCACCTGTTTCTTTATATGTAAGAGTTTGGTCATTTCTTCCCCTTCTCGTTATTGAAGGAAACTCAAATTCACCTCCTTCTGTACTAACATATAAATGATATTCTCATTGACATCTAAGATGCTTTCAACTTGGTTTCTTGAATTAGTGGTGTCACATGGAATTAGTCGATCTTGCGGACAAGACAGACCTTCCCAGAATCTAATGAAGACCTAATGACAAACAAACCAACCAGACACTATCTTTCTCTAAATGCGCTTTATAAATAATAACAAACAAATGTGTTTAAGGGCCTACCTCATGTCCAACGCAAGTTCGGAAATGCCTTCCCTCCTTTGATCCAAGTAAGTTCCTTCGTCGCAAACCTGCAAGCACAAACAAGGAAAACGATTAAATAGCACCTGAATATCCAATATTATAGAACATATTTAACATGAAAGTCAAGGAGTCCATGAAACAAATAGCATAATATACTTGTTGAGAAAAATGAGCTTGATTGTATTAATTCAAAAGGAAAGAACCTTACAACCTTTGCCTTGACGTTGTACAAGCTCTTTCCAGGGTCCAACAAGAAGTCTCCTCTACTTTGACAAGCTTCACTCACTCCCTAATGGGGCCAAAAAGGGATGTGATTCCTCTTAAGCTCAAATAGGAAGTCTTGATTTCACTATCATTTACCCTCAAAAGTTCAGCTTCTCACCTCTCCAGCCACTGACCCAATGCCTCAATTTATAGTGCAATGGAGATCAGTTGCTAGCTCCTCCTTCAAAGGGATATAGTAGTCCTTCAAAGGGATAGATCCTCTCAACAAGGGATTAGTTCCTCCTCTCATGGGATGCATGGACCACTTGGAGC
>APFE030970662.1:194860-226765 GCA_000404065.3 Pinus taeda | reverse complement strand
TGAGGTACCCAACCTCTTGGATGAGACCTTGCTACAGGAGCCCTGATGTGGAGTAGCAGGAACTGACTGATTGGGTAGAGATAGATGCGGATGGAGCGGTAGAGAGAGCGACAGTGCGGGAATCCCAGGACAGCGCATAGCATGCAGGCTGCAACAATGCGAGAGGCACAAGTGTTTTGCACAGTGCTAGGTGGCACAGAGAGGTGTGCAATGGTGCGAGATGCATGAAGATGTTGCAGTAGCGCAGATGTCAAAGAGGGAGCACTTGTCAGCAGCAGGTAGAGCTTCAGCATCATAGTATGTTTCTAGCCCAACAGGGAGGTCAGTTGGGAGGTGCAGTGCGGATGCAATGCCGGGAGATAGAACTGGCAACAGCATGGATGCAGTCAGAGATCAAGGTGATAGAGGCTAGAGCAGTCAGATACTGAAGAGCACAGAGATGCAGAGTTTTCAGCCGACAGAGGCAATAGCAGTTAGAGACTTTGATGATAGAGAAAGTGGACCGGCCAGATGTGTTGCATGCAGAACATTCCAAAGTTACAGGATCGGCTTTGAGAGGAAGCCTTTCTTGTTGAGAGGGAGTGTTGAAAAGTGTGCAACAAGAAATGCTTGTTGAGAATGCAACAAGATGATGGAGCTTAGTGGAAAGGAATCGCCTTCACTAAGTGGGCCCGCAGGCTATTTTTGGCGCAAGTCTATTTTTAGACTATGTCTATTTTTAGACATATGGATCATGTCTATGGATTGCAGGTTGCTGTTTATGGATGAATTGATCAAGTTGGAAAAATAGATGGACTTCTATTTTTAGACCACAGCGGAGTGACACCACAGCGGAGTGACTGCTCAGTCTAAATATAGAACAGTCAAATATTATTAGCTCATAATAATATTTAGACTATAAACTTTGTCTTATCTCTTGGAGCACTTCAGGATGAGCTACGGATGTGGTACATGCAGATCCCAGAAGGAAATACGTGGTTACTATGGGATGACTAATATTTGCATGCAGGACTTCAGTTAGAACTCAAGTGAGTTGAGTTTAGTGGACTGGAGGTGCAGTTGATGGAGTTGTGTTCAGTTTAGCTTTGTTAAACTGGTTGTATTTAGTCAAACTGGCGAATAGACTAGAGATGAGTTGGGTGAATTAGTTATTAATTAATTCACAAGTTATTAACTCATAATACAACTAATGAATACATCAGTTAACTCAGTTGCATGTCAGTGCATGTTCAGTTCAGCAGGGACAGGTGTTAGAGAATCAGATTGCTATCAATTGTGACTATAGTTGTGCATGAGATCTTGCACAGTCAAGGGATTGAGTATGCCAACATATTTGCCCACATTGTAGCTTGTTCTCACGTGATTTAGCCAAGCAAATACGTGGTTGCCTTGGAATTATCATCAGTTCTCATGCAGGTATTGAGTAGCGGAGGTAGGCAAGCAGCGAAGGAGATTTGAGCCAGAGATTGATTCAGATCTGAGTTGTATTGTGTGTAACAGAGGTGGAGATACTTGTGAGAAGTATTATGTTGTGTAAGTAATGACTCAATATAATTCAGAATAGTTGGGTTTTTGCGGATGCTTTCCCCGGGATACATACTGTGTTAATGTGTGAATGCTCTTGATGTTTTATTGTTATTGATGATGCTATATTGATGATCAAAGTAGAGGAGCTTATGTATTGTGTATTTTTTCCGCAATAGTACATGATTAGGATAATCTCTGTTGAATATGTGTTAAATTATTCAAAATTTCTACAATTATGAAACCAAAACCACATTTGTGATCTCTTGAAGCCCCATCAAAGAAACCTAAAGGATATAGCAATTCCATCTTTTGCAGAGCTTGATATGGCCTCTGTTTTGGAGAGGATTGTAGAACATCCTCTATTTTTTTTGCAATTCTCTCTAGCATGCTCTATTCCAGCTCCCTGTGATTGTTGAATATGTTGTTGCGCCATTTCCATATTTTCCATATAAATACGGCAGGAATAAACCTTCTTGGGCTACAATGGTTGCTCCACTAGGTCAGCCAAAGTTCAATGTCACACATATGTGGCCCCAGGCTTCCTATTCTATGCTCTAATTGTTGCCATAAAGTGAGTTGTTCTCAACATCATTTTCACATAGAACACAGAATCCAGGGCTAGACTAGTTCCACACTTGAAGATATTCCCAGGTCAAATTCTTATTCTTCCACACCAGCCAGAGGAAAATAATGATTTTAATGGGAAGAAGGGGACTCCAAAATTTAGTGAACCACCCATTCCCCGGGTGGTCAGATTGAAGTAAACACAACTAATAGTATGCATTAGCAACTACAATATTTTTTCCGCTAATTTACAAGACCATGTTATAGTATCCACATGATCATTTATGTAAAGGCCCACTAGATTCAAATGTGAACAAATGGGATTCCACTCTACAACAGTAGCAACTGAGAGGTAACTTGTGTGTACACACAACTTCAATGAAGGTAACTTGCATGTACACAAAATTGTATTTAAGGTAACCATTGTATATCCAGCAAACTTATGATTCAGTTAATTCATCATATGTTGATCTTTAATCAGTACATCAATACTTCATTAACCACATACACAGTAACCATGTGCAGTAATATAAAAAAAAACCATCACACATAAGAAACACACATGAACACCAAGATTTAAGGTGGAAATCCAATGCGGGACAAAAACCACCTACTGTTGTCTTCTTTTAATATAAGAAAAAATTGTTTACAATCTTGTACTAGTGTAGACTCATACCAGTATGCAGGCACCCGCCTACAGAAGTCTACAACCTTCTCTCGTTCTCCAGCTTCTACTGGAAAGGAGCTACAACCCCTTAGCTCTCGTACTAGTTGATCCATTTACTAGTACGTAGGCATCGGCCTACTGAAGGCTCCAACCTTCACTCATTTTCCATTAGTTACTAGAAGGGAGCTCCAACATCCTAGCTCTTGTACTAGCTGATATGTGTAGCAGTATGTGGGAGGAGACCTACAAAAGGTTACAACCTTCTCTCTTCCTCCAGGGACCATGTTCCATGAATTTTTAGACCAGATACTCCTAGAACACAACACCACAATCTGAATGCCATGTTTCATCCAATTTCCATATTGGACCCATCAACAACATTGAAACTCAAAAAATCATTAGGGCATCAAATACATTTGCATCAACCAATCATCAATCTCTAAATCAACCATAACTAAATCATTGAAGGCCCATCATTAATGAAGCAAATCAAAATCAACCAATCTGAACATTAAGAATATTGTCATCAAAACACAGTCACCAGAACACAGAGTAGGACCCAGAACTCTGCAACAGCCACTAGAACCAACTGGAAATTCAAATATCATATTTCATAATGTATACGCTACTATGATGAGCTGAACCATCATATATATGTGCTTTTACCAAAGCGAACCATTGTATAGATGTGAAAATACTAACTTAAAAACTTCACAGCTCTTTTAGAATCCAGTCATACCCAGATCATAATATTTGCAAAATAAAATAGGCATCAATATTCATATCTATACTATGCATGATCAAACCACATAATGATAATATATTTCACGTCTTACGATCCCGATCCATCATCCTTCATCAACCACATAGGTGCATCCTTAGTTTAGATCAAGCAAAGCATCAGAAACCCTCAACCTGCATACTTGATCTCACGCTTCATCAGATATTTAATACTTGCACACTCGAACTAATGATCTTCTCCTCCTTATATACTCTTAGGCATTTCTCAATACCTTGGACCAAAAATACTTAGGACCAATACCTTGGACCAAATACCAAGGTTCAATACCTTGAACCAAATACCTTGGACCAAATACCTTGGATCAAAATACCTTGGACCAAATACCTCAGACCAAAAACTTGGTTTTCCAACATGTACGTGCTTTTCTTCCTCTGAAAGTGTGTGTATATGTTATACGCTCCTTTTGTTCTGTTAACCCACATGTATACACTTCTTGGACAAAGTGAACTTGTGTATACCTATCTTTCTTCATTCTTTAGAGTCTGATTTGTAATCATTTGTTGTTGTACTGTGAACTATCATCTGAGTGAGTTGCCATCAAGGAAAACACATGTATCATAATGCCAACAATCTCCCCCTTTGGACTTGATGGCAATAGCAACACTAAGACACTCTCCCCCTTTGACATCAAGGGCAAAGGGCCTGCCAAGATATCCTCCCCCTTTGATATACATTATGTTGTCCATGCTGCGCCTGAGTACATGCTGACATGCACTGAAACTGTCCATGCTCCCTTTAAGCACATGCAGATTCTGCAAAAATATTCTCTGAAAGGATAACATGACTCTATAACTCAACTAAGTGACTTTGACCTTCCTATCACCAACGACTCCTAATTATATCAATCTCCCAACCAAGTGGGGATATACCAAATTTGACTCATCCACCCAACCAAGTGGGGATATACCAATTGTTTATACATGATAGAAATATAATTACATCGTCTATCTGATGCAAAGTGGGGATACAAATTACATTATATGACCAAAAAGGACTCATCAAAAGATAGAGACAAATTATTACATCATGGGTCATTATATGACCTTTACATCGAATGATATACATGACATTTATAACGGAGACCAAATACCTAACAAGACCATGATAGTCATAAGCAACTATCCTACATCATGTATGATCTGCACCATAAGCATCTATCAATAGCATCCAGACTTGTAACCTGTATATGTCCATCATCTGTTCCGAAGATATGACAAAGTAAATATCATCATCCTATGGCTAAGTATGTTGTATATAGATATCAACTCATCTGCTTGATCTCATCAAGATCAACTTTCTTCGTTTCCTTAGTAGAAAGAGACTTATCATAACCTTCCATGAATCAACTAAGCATGTGTCATATCTCCAAGCAGTAACACACAATCATTCATATCATATCCTATGTGAAAACACCATAGTCATCACATCATCGTCAAGAACTACATGATCTTTCACAAGAACCCTTAATATATCAACCATGTATCATCACTATGGAACATCCCACATTTGATAAGCATCAACCATGATAATCAACATATGTGAGTATCAACCTATCATCATAAGATAAGAACTCATCATCATTATGTGTGTAAGTAAGCCATATCTTTGAATATCCATGTCTTCATGTGACCTGCAATAACACCATTCTCTTGGCCAACCAACAATATTTATCAAGATGCAACTTAAGTAATCATCCATGTATCTAGCATACTGTATATCCATCAAAGAGATAGCAATATGTATCTAGCAAACCATGAGCTCATCGTCATTTGTCAAGATTCCTTGATATCATCAACAACAACAATCCTCAACCATGTGAGAGCCAAGAACTATAGCAATCCTAAATCATAACTGCACCATGAACTTTATGCATCTTTGAAGGCATGATGACAGTAGCATAAAAGAAATGAGTCACTCATCATCAAATAATGAAGTTGTATACTCAAGCTTTTTACTTCTCCTTGTCCTTATGAAGATCACCATGTTAGAAACATATGTATATTATATGCATCATCAAAAAGTCATTCACAATCATCCATAAATCTGATCGGAATACTAACTATGTCACCCCAAGTATCATCTGAGATTTTATCATGGGCAACTCATAACCGTAACATAGAAAGATGTATCATTTATCCATATAAGCATCATCATCATTGGTTAGCTACCAAATACTTTTAAGCATAATGCCAACAATTCTTTATTAGAAGCATGGCATGTTCTCCCCTTGAACCTGTTCCACATGTTCACTGTTAGATCTGATCATTGCATATATTAGTGAGAAGTATCAAGGCATCATAATCAATCAGATATAAATCAAGTTATCAACAACTTGTGAGGATCAAAAGCACCTCTAAATAACATCCACAGACTATCATCACAACAAAAAATATAATTGATAATTGTTTGAATCATATCAAATTAGTTTTCCTCGGTCTCTCCCACTACATTTTTCCTCAAACCACATATACGCGATTGTGCACCTTCTAACTCGCGTATATATGCAACTTGTCTTCATGAAACTTGCATATGTGATTTAGAACATTGAAGATTCATAGTTTCCACTCCCCTTGAGTTTGTTATCTCTATACACTGTGCCATGCCACATTTTTGTGATTGTACATCCTTCTTCTTCCATATCTTCGAGTGTGCTGATGTTTTATCCTTTTGGTATGGCGCCCAAAATTCTCTTCCGCATTCATTTTCTATATGTCCAAACTTGTCACATGCATAATATCTTATATGTTATATATTCCTTCTATAGCAATCAATGGCTTTGTGACTAAACATATTGCAAGAAAAACAATATCCCTTAAAGTACTTGGAAGTTGATGATCTTTCCGTGTGACGGTCTTGAACCATTCTACTTATGCATCTCACTGCAACATGTCCAAAATTATGATATATAAAACATTCAAAATTATTCATTGGAGGAAATAATCAGCTATCACTTCCACAGTTAGGAGTAAAAGATTTTCTTTGAAGACTTTCTTTCCTTGGTTCTTTATGGGGTTTCCCTCTCATCTTCTTATTGAGAATTTCAAATTTTGCATTAGAGTTCCTTGCCTCACCTTGTGAGCTAGATTCACCTTCAATTGATGCATGAAAGCCAAGACTAGTTTTGATGGTAGGACACCTTTCACTACTAAGAATATTATCCAAAATCTTAGTATTGTCTTGAAATTGTAATAGTTTATCCTTCTCTTATAATTTACATTTTAAGATATTTACCACAACCTGATATTGCTTTTCCTTTTCTAGATATTGCTTCTTCAAGGTTTCTTTAGCCTTTCTTCCTTCTTCCACTTATTTCCTTAATTTGAGAATCCCATTTTCTTGTTCTTCATCTGCTTGAGGTAGTTCTTCATTCTGCTTATTTTCTAGATCTTCTTTTAGAGAGAGGATCTTAGCTTCAAGACTTACATAGTAACTGGATCTATCTTTAAGTCTCCTAATTGTTATACTTTGATCATTTATTTCATTTCTTAATGATGTCACTTCATCCTGTAGCTTTTGACATTGATCTTCCTTTTCCTTGTACTGCTTCCTTACTTTTCATTCCTCTAACTGAGCTTTTAATCTGGTAACTTCTTCTTTGAAGGCATGCTCCCTTTTGTTAATTTGATCTTGTTGATCTCTGATTTATCTATGAGTCTTTTAACTTATATCTCTATGTTTCTTTCACAATCACTTCCAATACCTCCAATATTGCACGAACAAAGAAAAGTATCACTAGAAGACCAAAACTTTGTACCTGATGCTTCATTTTCTTGTCCACCTTCAATCAGTGGTGATTTAGAATTTGAATATTTCCTTCCACCTAACAGCCAATTGTCTCTCCTTCTGTCATTATTCCTTTGAGTTGTCTTCTTCTTCTGAGGCACTTCTTCTTTAGCTTCTTTCCCATTGTTCTACGGATCTCCTTCAAGCGATCAAGCTTCTACTAAAGGACCTGCTCTCATACCAATTGTTGGAAATAATACTAGGGGGGGTTAATCAGTATTAGTCAAATCAATAATATTTTTCCTTTCATACTCAAATTTATATACACTACTTCAATGAAGGTAACTCACGTGTACACGCAACTATATTTAAGGCAACTAACATATATCCAACAAACTTATGATTTAGTTAATTCATCATATGTTGATCTTTAATCAGTACATCAGTACTTCATTAACCATATAAACAGTATCCATGTACAGTAATATCAAAAAAAACCATCACACATAAGAAACACACATGAGCATCATGATTTAAGGTGGAAACTCAATGCGGGATAAAAACCACCTGCTCCTGTCTTCTTTTAATATAAGAAAAACATATTTACAATCTCGTACTTGTGTAGACTCAGACCAGTATGTAGGCACCCACCTGCAAAAGGCTACAACCTTCTCTCGTTCTCCAGCTTCTACTTGAAAGGAGCTACAACCCCTTAGCTCTTGTACTAGCTGATCTTTTTACTAGTACGTAGGCGCCGACCTACTGAAGGCTCCAACCTTCACTCATTTCCCAGATGTTACTGGAAGGGAGCTCCATCCCCCTAGCTCTTATACTAGCCAATATGTTTACTAGTACATAGGCGCTGACCTACAGAAGGCTACGACCTTCTCTCTTCCTCTAGGGACGATGTTTCATGAATTTTCAAATTAGATACTCCTGGAACACAACACCACAATCTGAATGCCACGTTTCATCCAATTTTCATACTAGACCCACCAACAACATTGAAACTCAGAAAATGATTACTACATCAACCAATTATTGAAACTCAATAATCAATATCTAAATCACCAACAATTGAATCACTGAAGGCCCATGATCAGTGAAGTAAATCACAATCAACCAATCTGAACATTCATAATGTTGTCATCAAAACACAGCCACCAGAACACAAAGCAGAACCCAGAACTCTGCAACGACCACTAGAACAAACTACAAATTCAAATATAATATTTCATAATGTATACGCTACTTTGATGATCTAAACTGGCATGTATACATGATTTTACCAAAGCGAACCAGTGTGTAGATTTGCAAATACTAACTTAAAAACTTCACAACTCTTTCAGAATCCAATCATACCTAGATCATAACATTTGCAGAAAAAAACATGCATCAATATTAAGATCTATACTATCCATGATCAAACCACATAATGATAACACATTTCATGTCTTATGATCCCGATCCATCGTCCATCATCAACCACATAGGTGCATCCTTAGTTCAGATCAAGCAAAGCATCAGAAACCCATAACCTACATAATTGATCTCACACTTCATCAGATTTTTAATACTCGCACACCTGGCCTAATGATCTTCTCCTCCTTATATACTCTTAGGCCTTTCTCAATACCTTGGACCAAAACTACTTAGGACCAATACCTTGGACCAAATAACTAGGGTTAATACCTTGGACTAAATACCTCGGACCAAACACCTTGGACCAATACCTCGGATCAAAATACCTTGGTTCAAATACCTCAGACCAAAAACTTGGTTTTCCAATATGTATGTGCTTTTCTTTCTGTAAAAGTGCATGTATATGTTATACGCTCCTTTTTTTTTGTTAACCCATGTGTACACGCTTCTTGAACAAAGTAAACCTAAGTATACCTCTCTTTCTTCATTCTTTGGAGTCTGATCTATAATCCTTTGTTGTTGTACTGTGAACTATCATCTTAGTGATTTTCCATCAAGGATAACAATTGTATCATAATGGCAACAATATTTGCTTCTCCAACTAGAACATTCAAACTCACTTCCATCCCAAAATGTGTCCATGATCCTCCCTTCATTTGAAGATTTGTTATCACAAACCAGCTAAAAACCAAACCACCATTGATACCTCAGATCGATTAGGAATCTATTATACTTCGAGGTCTAACATCTATCTAACTATTAACACTAACTAATTAATCATCCTATGATCCTACTTCCATTTACAACACTTCTTACATGCAAACTCAAGAATAAAGTTACATAACAAACATTGCAACACTATGAAACACAAACATGAGAGACATGACACAATCAAAAGAATATATTTTTTTCTACAACCATTCACACACTAAGTATCTTGATGTTTCATCATAGGCATCTTCATTCATTCTTTATCTTGGATACCCTTACTTCATTTATCATTTTCCATAGTATCTAATTCTAATAAATTAACTACATATACATATTGAAATACCTAAAATCAATATGTAGCTTCAAGACAATATTACCCAGAAATAAATCACCTCCTCCATGTTATCCAAGACACATACCTACAATTTGATGGTCTCCACAACTATAGCTCAACTATATTAGCCTCAAAGTGCATGACTACGTCAACTTAATCAACTAGGTCCATAATCCTTCAAAGAAGACTCATAATATTTCCTCTTTGGTTAAATATAGGTCATCATAAGGACAAACTGTATTAGATATAAAAAATAGGACAAATATGACACACCTAACTCCCTTTTCACTGCAATTATTAATTGGGTATCTAGGAGAGATCTCAGAGCCCTGCATCTAAAGGATTTTTTTCTTATGGTATTATCCATGTCATGGCCAAATCAGGCCTAGAAACCTTAATCCTCAAGCCCTTAACAAAACTACAAAGAGCACTTTCGTCATAGTCATTTCCAGTTGGACTCCTCTTACATGATGAAAATCATTCCTCAACTTGCTTGACACAAACCTTTAGCCAAACGATGATTTCCTCCCAATTAACTTAATTCAATTTGTTCTTTGTCTTCTTCGATCATGTATTTGATGGTAGGGCCATCTACTACTTGGTCATAGTTGAAAACCAATATTTTCAACACAAAAAATCATCATGTGTTCTTCTATCACAAGCATCCATCTTCATAAAATGCAAATCATTGAGAGTTGTTGTGAAAAATATATTGATATAGATCTCTCTAATCCATTGAAATTTTCTCAAAAATCCCCATCCCTATCCACATTAATTCCATCACCATGGCTCACTTAGATTTATGTTTTACATCCCCACTAGATACCATAAATTTCACTCTATTTTGCATGTCCAACACAACTTCTATTGATATTGCATCAATTTCACAATGCATAGTTACATTATCTCAAATCAGCCCATTCCTAGTGCCCAATATCTCTAGCAACTATGCCAAAACATTTTTTGCATCCTTTAGTTGTATGTCTTCTAGACCATACTACAACCCAGTGGCAACGATATCATGAGTTGTTGTAATTTCACACATGTCAATGACCCATGTCATTCTTGCATCACAATATTTCATGGAAATTTAATCAAGCATGGCCTCCACAAGCATCACCAGCCCATGGTTGATCAGGCTTTATAATCCAAAACACATTTTTTAATGACTATCAAGAAATCATAGCCTACATGGTGAACTATGTTTGTGCCTATGCTCCTATATGAGCATGAATAACAATGTCCTTAGTATAAACCCTATGGATGGGTCTGTCATTCTCTTATGGTCCAACATGACATCTTTGTGTATTATGAACTACAACAATGAAGCTCATGCATGTATAACTTATTGGCATGATATATTTATTTAGCCTTAACATTCGAATAGAAATTTACATGAAGCTAAAATATCATTGGGGGAACTTATCAGTAATTTGTGGAGGCCCGATTTTCAAAAAAAGCACTATAGGATCTCAAGGAAATTCTTCAAATTTCAAAACTCCAATGGGATTGTTGCTTCCTACTACTACTCGCAACTACAAAAGCAAGTTTCCTATGGAGGTCACCAAGAGGCTTCTTCCATATGAAGACAAAATTTGTGCCTCCCAAACAAATCAAGCTATAAGAAGATGGAATCCTTAAATTTCCCAATTCCCAGGTAGTTCTAAGTATGTCCCACTAGTGTGCCACCCTCCTCACCTTGAACAAGAGTAAACCTTCTTCAAAGAGGAATTAGTTACACAACATAGGCTTCATCCTTAGACTATGTGAGGCCTAGTTTCCATCCCCTAGTTTCTTTACATCACAAACTCGACATTTCAACATTTGGTGGGTATTGCTTTCCTTAATCATGTGACTCATATGCTCCTTTAGTCTCTTTTGGAGGTTGATAGGTCATGAATCCACCCTTCAATGTCTAAATGACGGTAGAATTATGCATGCTTATTTTATTTTTCCTTCTTTGAACTCTTCTCAAGTATTAGAAATAATTTTCTAATTTTTAACTGGTATATCACATGAGAAAACATGAGGACCAGTGGTTAAATTTGACAGATATTTACCCATTTTCCACTTATTTAACCATCATCTATCACATTTCTAGAATATACATGGCTATTAATAATACTCAATTAATTTTTTAAAACATCAATTTTATATTTATATTAAAATTATTGGTCGTATATATATATTATATATAATATATATATATATATATATATATATTATATATTTATATATATATATATATATACTCCACATATAAATAAATAGTTGTAACTTTTAAATTGGAAAGTTAACTTCTAGTATATGCACTATGGTGGTTTAATATAAAAAAATTATTTTTCCATAACATTACAGGGGATTTTTATTTTTCTGTAAATAATATGTAGTTTTTTCCATAATTAATAGAGAATTTGATTTTCCCATAATTAATTATTCATTCAAACTTTGTGGAAAACTATAAATTCCATATAACTATTTAATTGAAGTGTAATCTAGTTTTATACATCAATCTATTCAAGCATAATACACATGCTTATTCTAAATATGTAAGTTATAATCTTGTCTATCTGTTAAATTTTCTCTTTAACATAGTTTTGTTTCTCCAACATTTCGTCTATTTTGAATAGAATATAGTTATGTTTTCCCAACATTTCATCTACTTTGAATATAATTGATATCAATGAGTTACATTTATTATCACTAACCATGGAGTTACCAAGTTGTTTAATGGGACCATTGTACCCAAAAGAGAGGAGAGGAGGATTTTCTCCTTAAAATCTCTTCACGTACATATTTAAGAGCTTCCTAGTTTATCACCAAGTTGAGAAAAATGTATTCGTTCTTGTTCATTTAACAAATTTCTTGAAGCCATTGACAACCAAGGCTAATAGATACATAGGCACAAAAAAGAAAAGAAGAAAAAAAAAATTTCCTCATAAAATTCTTTTTTTAACCAGTTTTAATTACTTATTCCATAACTCACATTTTCTCTTTCCTCATAGAATTCTTGTTTTAACCAGTTTTAATTACGTAATTCCATAACTCACATGTCTATTTGGGCATGTCTATTTGGGCATGACTATGCAATAATTAGGTAAGTTGAGTCTTCGTTTTTACTCACATTTCTCATAGCTTACTCTTTTTCACACTTGTATTTTTACTAGTGTAATCTTTAATATGACATAGATTGAATTAAATCAAAATAGTAAACATTATCTAATTTCAAACTACAATTCCTAATAACAATTCTCATCACATTAATTAATTATATTTATCCTAAAATTTCCAATATGGAGGATCATTCATAAAATTCATAAATATCTAAAGTGTTCTTTTTCAAAATAATTTAATTATAAACCAAAAACTCAACAGAAGAAGTCCCGATGGTGGTGGAATTTTAAGCATAGCCAGAGAAGTGTTATGGCTAATTAGTTAGAAATAGCCTGCAATCACATGAAGGAATTATTTGGTGGTTGTTTTCAGGCCAAGAGGTAACTCCTAAAATGAGATTATGTATATTCATTTAGGTTGTTCATAGTTATATACATGAGGGAGTGATTATTGAGTTTCATCTCCCGATGACTCTCCATTTTCTCTTATTATTAATTTACTCTGTTTACAATTGTTCACCCAATCCCTATGATTAGGTGTCAACATTCCCCCCTTTAATCTTAGTGGATGCTGGTGAGTCCAAGCATCGTTCTAAATCTTTCAATCTTTTCTCTTCCAAGCGCTTTGGTGAAGATGTCTACAATATGCTCATTAGTGGAACAATGGTGAAGATGGATTATTTTGGCCTCAACATGATGTCAAATTAGATGATATGCTGTATTGATATGCTTCATTCAATCATCGAACTTTTGGTTCTTGTCCAACTTTATTGGCAAGGTATTTTCAATCATTAGTGGAGTTGGATGTACTTGTTTTACCTGCAGATATTCCAAAATCTTCCTGAGTCACGCAATTTCTTTTGTTTCCTCAGCTGCTACAACATATTTTTCCTTTTTTTGTGGAATACGTTGGAACTGATTGTTTGCGTGATCTCAAGGACACAGCTCCTAATCCAAGACTCATACCATAACCACAAGTAGATACCCTAGTTTATTTGTCTCCATCGAAGTTTAAATCAAAGTATCCAATCAAGTTGAAGTCACCTACATATGTATACTTAAGTTCAATGTATTGAGTTCCCTTCAAGTACTTTAGAAGACCAATGTCCCTCACAAGGCTTTTACATAAAACCTGGAGAGGATTCAAACATCAAACGTAATGTATGGTCCAGTAATAGTTAGGTAGATGAGACTTCCTACAAGTTCTTTATACTTTGTTGCATCCTCAAATTCTTTTTCTTAAATGGATGTGAGTTTTAAGTTTCGTTCCATTGGAGTAGTCAGAGGATTGCATTCAGCCATGCCAAACCTATTCAACAGATATCCAATGTACTTCTTTTGAGAAAGTAATATGGACTTCAGATGTTGAGTTACTTCAATACCAAGATAGTAATGAACATAACCCAAATCAGTGATTTCAAAACCTTTCCTCAATTCCTTCTTTATGGATGTAATGTAGATCTCATTGTTCCCTGTCATCAAAAGATCATCTACATATACCACTAGATATACAACTATTTCACCAACTTTATTAACAAACAAAGTTGCATCATCAAGATCATAATGTTTAAAATTTAGTTTCAGAAGATGTTCAGTTAGTTTTTCATACCAGGCTCGTGGTTCTCGTTTGAGGCTATACAAGGATTTCACAAGTTTTCATACTTTATGTTCATGTCCTTTCACAACAAATCCTTCCAGCTTGGACATAAAATCATTCACTTTTTGATCTCAATTCAAGAAAGCAGTTTTTACATCCATTTGATGGACTTTCCAACCGTTATGAGCTGCTAGGGCAAAGAGTGTCCGGATGGTAGCCCATTTTGTTGTGGGGGAAAAAGCCTTCTCATAATCGACCCCTTCCTTCTGTGCAAAACCTTTTTCCACAAGTCTAACTTTGTGCTTGTCAAGTGAGCCATCGTCTTTATACTTGTTCTTGTAGACCCACTTGTAGCCAATTGGTTTGGTTCCCAATGGAGGATCAACCAACTTCCAAGTGCCATTATTTATCAAGGCATCATACTCCTTTTGCATTGCTTATTTCCATTAATCATGATAAGCGGCTTCCTTGAAGGAAGTTGGTTCAAAATATGTAGAAAAATTCAACTCACAATAATAAGAAACATCCATATCAATAGGTGAATTAGAGTCATATACATCGCCTCCATTTTGCTAGGTTGAATTTATAGTTCTTGTCTTTCCAACCTCATCAGGATGAACACTTTCAAGTGTCTTTTTCAGCCACTTTGGGGGACCTTTCTGAGATGGTCCAGGCTACTTAGTTTAGTGAGTTGGGACTGAATCAAGAATGAGTCTCACAATTCTATCAATCGCATCCCTCAAAGTATCATATGTTGTTGGAGTTTCATCCGTGGGAGAGAGTGCTTCAGAAGAAGATTCCATAGGTTTATCTAGTATAGGAATCCCCCCTTCAAGATGTGGAATCTGATTATCAAATTCCTGAAATTATTTTGCATTTGCGAATCTATCCAAGCGATCAAGTTAACGCTCAACATCATTGTCAACTTTGGATGATTCAAGGAAGATTACATCTCTAGATACAACAAAATTTTTATTTAATTCATCATAGAGACAGTATGATTTGGAGGAGTTTGAATACCCCACGAAGATATACTTATGAATCCTTTCACCAAGTTTATTTCTATGTACCTTTGGTATTAAGGCATAACATGTCAAAGCAAAGACTGTGAGATGGTTTACCGAAGGAATGTCACCATACCATATTTCATAAGGAGTCTTGCTTCTAGTAGCCTTAGATGGACATCTATTCTTTACATATACAAAACATAGAACTACATCAGCCCAAAACATCAATTTTACATTCTTGAAAAACATCATGGAGCACACCATATTTAAGATTGTCATATTCATTCTTTCAACTACTCCATTTTATTGGGGGTTATAAGGCATAGTTGTTTGATGTCTGATTCCATGTTGGTGAAGATAGTTTTCAAATTCATTTGAAGTGTATCCTTTTCCATTATCAGTGAAAATGGAGCCAATATGAGATTGTGCATCATTTTCAATCCATGTATGAAAGTTCTTGAATCTTTGAAAAGCATCAGATTTGTTCTTCAATAAATAAACCCAACACATTCTGGTGTAGTCATCAATAAATGTCATCATATATTTATTTCCATTTGAAAAAGGAACATGCATTGGACCACATAAATCTGAATGAATGAGTTCAAGTTTTCTATGTGCTCTAGAATGTGAATCATGGAAAGATAGTTTGCTATGCTTTCCTAGAATGCAAGCATCACAATGTTTAAGTTTCCTAGGAATTTTTGGCAAACCAGTAACACCATTTTTCTTCAACAAGTGGAGGTTTTCATAGTTGAAGTGTCCAAATCCAGCATGCCATAATAAACTTGATGGAAATGTACCTTCTTCATAATGAGAATTGTATGAGAAATTTTGTGCACGAGCAGAGGTACCTTATAGCTTAAGAAGGCTTTCTTCTTCTATCCCCATCATGAAAAGTGAGTGATCTGATGCTTTTCTCACCTCAACCTTGCCATCAAACATATGACTGGAGTGTCCTTGCTGGTGAATGTGGACCGAGGACAACAATTTTCTCCTCAGCTGTGGGAGATATAAAACATGATGCAGAAGAAAGTCTGGAAGACCAGGCAATTTAAACTTGATTGTGCCAAGCCCTGATGGCTTGAGTTCTGATCTGTCTATAAATATACTACTCCATCAACATTGTCAGTAAATTCTTCAAAAAAATATATTCTAAAGGTCACGTGGAAAGTTGCTCCTGAATGAAGCAACCAATCATTTTTCCAAGAACAAGTGAAGCATTAAATAATTCTTCATTTACTCCAATATTACTGTGTGCCACAACATAGTGAGCAGATTCAGGGGCTTTACCTTTCTCTTTGTCATTAGTTTTACCTTTGGTTTGGTTTCTTCCTGCTCAATTTTGTCCCAAGGCAACTTGCATGTCGATGCATCACGTGATCCATATCTTTTGCAATGTATGCAATGAACATCTGAATTTTCTCCTTGAGAGTGCCTGCCCCCCCCCTATTACTGAAATTTCTTCTTCCTCTTCCTCTTCAACCACCTCTTACTCTGGAAGAATCTTGAGAAAGATTCTTATCTCTATGTGTAAGACACACAGACTCTTTAGAAGACTGAGGAGTTGTCTTCTTCCCAAAAGCTTTCTCTCTTTCAACAAATTTTTTCACAAGGGGGTCAAAGGTAATTTCTTTGAGGTTTCCATTTGCTTGCAATGACTCAAGATAATTTAAGTAAGTGGGATAAAATGCCTTGACAAAAGCTATCAAAGAAATGTCTAGTTCAACATTAGTGACTTTAATATCATGAATAATAGATTTTACTTATGATGCAAGAGCAAGAAGATCATCATTTTGTAATTCAAGTCTGAACAATTTAATCATGAGTTTAACAACTTCAAGTGTAGAGTTTGAGTCATAGAGTCCCTTAAGTTTTTCTAAGGCTTCGAAAGAATTTGAAAATGGCAAAATATGGTGACTCACCTCTTCCTTTACCAATGTTGCAATCAAGGCATAAGCCTTGTTGTTCTTATTTTCCCAAATGGTGAATTCATTGTTGAGGTAGGTTGCTCTGGTTCCTTGTCTTTATCTCCAACACACACTCCTTTCCACAGCTCATTAAAAATGAGAGTGTGTTTGGTTTTCCGTTACCATTCTAGATAGTTCTCCTTGTCAGTGAGAACTACTCCCACAATAGATATCAATGAATGCATTTAAAAAAGAAAATTGTGCACTGTAAAAAAATATACTTCTGTTGTCAATATATAAAATGTTTTCACTTCTGGTGTTAAAGAAAAAAAACTGCACTGCAATAGCAATATTTTGAAGAAAACAAAAGTGCAATTCTGGTCAAGAATGTAGTTTTGGTAAAAATGCAGTATGGAGGGAGTAGCTTACTAGAGGGAGAAGCGACATTATGGGAGGAAGAGCAACAAAAGCTACCTCTATCAAGTTTTGTATCGATATTTGATTAGGTTTTAATAAAATCTGTGAAATATAATAGCGAGCATGCTAGAGATTATTGCTAAGACAATTGTATTGACTAAGAAAACGATGGATATGCCACTAGATGAAGCAGCGAAGATTTCGAAAAGAAACCAGTCAAAAGACAAGGAAGCCTGGAATGAGCAGTGTACATGGAGAAGTTGCTAGAATTCAGCATTAGAAATTTGTTGTGTTCTTATCCATTATCTTGGAAATGTTGGCCTGCTTATGAAAGGAGGGGTCATATGGAGTAGTGATAGCCTGGAGAGGAGGGGCGTATGGAAACAGCGATAGCCTGAAGAGGGGCCATTACACTACAAGGAGATGCTGGCAGAGTCTAGAGATAATAGAGGGGAGAGAATTGAAGAATATGGCAGACTGTAGGACAAATTTATGGAAAATGGCAGAAGGGAGTTACAATGGTGTGATCCAATAACCCAATGGTAGATTGCAATGCCAAAAATGGAGTTGGCTTTGATACCGTGTCAGGCTAGGAGGTAACTCCTCAAATGAGATTATGTATATTCATTTAGGTTGTTCATAGTTATGTACATGAGGGAGTGACTGTTAAGTTTCATCTCCTGATGACTCTCCATTTTATCTTATTATTTATTTACACTATTTGCAATTGTTCACCCAATCCCTATGATTAGGTGTCAATAGTTGTTGCTAATGGATTTCCATTGACCAATGGTGATTTATTGAATTACGTATAGTAAGGTCCTATGATTCTATTTTTTGAATTAATGGATCAACTATGCAATCTATAAGTTTTCAACTAAATTTTGGTTGACTTACAATTAACGGATCTACTATGCATTTAATATTTTTTTATGTTATATTCTAGCTTCACTGAAGATGTATTGGTGTTCTTTTTAAAGGTTGTGATACTAACTATTGGGGGATGCTTTCAACAAACAATTAGTTGTTATCCTTTCTCTCCCTAGGGATGTAATTTGACAAGAAAATTTCCTATTACCAGTTGATTTTCTTTTGAAATATAATAAAAAAAAATCTTATTTTGTTAAAATAATCAAAATAAACATTAGAGTTATAAAAACCAACCAATATTTCAAATTTGAAATTCTTACCCTTCCCAAATTTAAAATTCTTACCATTCTCTCCCCTATCTCCTTGATTTCAATAGTTATCAAGGATGTTTCTCCTCTCATTTGAAGATTCTTTTACTATACCTTTTGTTCTTTTGCAAGGTTATGATATTTTGTAAGGTTGTTCTTTTGCAAGGTTGTGTTATTTTCTAAGGTTTTGGATCATACTTTTGAGTAAAAGCCACTGCAATAAAATGTGGTAGATATTTTTTCCTTATATAAAATTATAATATGTTGTATTATTAGTAAATAATATAGGCTTAATATATTATATTAGTTGTATATATATTATTAAATTTAAATTATGTATGTAAATATATATCCAACTATATATATTTCAATCTATGTAATGTTAGAAAATGTGTAATTAGCATCTCACACTTTCGAAGCCGGTCGAGTAAGTCTAACAAGAACTTTTTCTAGTGTCTCTAGTCACATTAATGAAAATCAATAGGAATATTCCGTACCATTACATGCCATATGCTCACTAAACCATCCGTTTCAATCTTGAATTGGGAGACGAATGGGTCACTGATGCCAGCATCTCTTTCACACAGTTACGGATTTGGAAATAAATCATAGGAGTCTGACTTTAGAATATCACTTATTGTTGCAATGAACCAAAGCACCTTATTTTTTTACGTAATAATGGGTTTACTTTTTACCAGCAAAATGATCATAGCTTGATCATAATTTTAAATGCTTTTATGTTTTATTTATTTAATAAAAGTAATTTAAAATTGGATTTTTTTTAAACTTAATATTACTGTTATGATTATTTAATTTATCTAAATTTTTTAAATTATGAAATTAATAAACTTTAAAAATATAATGATTATATATCATTATACAATTCATTAAATAGAATACATAATTTAAAAGATAAAAAATAAAAAATTTCTCCTATTTTATATGATTTTTTCAATTCGATGATATTATATTAAATGTTATTTATTCTTGTTGGTTAATGACAAAAAAAAATGCATATAATATATTATTGAAATGACGGGCAAAAATAAACATCATAAAAATTCATAAAATATATGTTATTGAAATGATAAGAAAAAATTTCCCCACATAGGATGTTAAACTTGCACAACACCATGATTACCATGGAAGTGTCGTGAATGCCTATCTGCACGACAGTTGACTTCCTTTTAGGAAGGTGCAGGCACAAGTCTATTAATACCATCCTTGCACGAGTTTCATTACTCTATGCAAATTAGTACTTTGGGTATCTTCTAATGATGGCATCCACTGATGAATGCATGATTTCACCCATGTGTCTGATTGGAGCTCTATCACCAATTCTTTGTTGAGATTTGTAGAGAGCATGGTCATTTGGTTTGGAAACAAGGTGATAAGGAGAGAAAGTCAGCATGCCTGTCATCATTACAGTCCATATGCACTCCACCTTCAGGCCAACATTGGGAATCCTCTTGTACTCTCAACTGTGGGAAGTTGGTGTGTCTGTACATTTATCATGGGGTTCTTCTCCCCCGCCTAAATCCCTCTGGCCGCTATGGGGCTTGAATCATTCATCCCAACTTTCCTTTTAGTTTCGCCTCGCTCACAAGATAAATGGCATTACCTCGACTCGAAAATTGGTTTAACCCCCTGGTTTGTTAGGTCAGGTTTACAATGTTGCTCTACAATTTGGTCATGCAAGAGGTATCTTTGCAATGATGAATGCATTGTATTGCTCTTGTTTTAAATTTTCATCTCTCACATGGTGATGTATTTTCTTAGTGTTGAGCACACGTACAACACCAAAGAGAGCTCAAGTTGGCAATAAATTGAATCTCCATTTAGGAACAAGGTTGCTAAACATTGAACCAATTAGTGGTCTTATGCTACTCTCAGGCTCGTGCTGCAACTTCTCATCAATGATAAGGATCTTGGTTAGTCTTTGGTTTCACATTTGTTTTAGTTCTACATTTATTTAGGTTTGGAATCCATGCACAAATTTTTTATAGTTTAAATGGCTCATTGATGAAAATCTTGTGCTTTTGTGACAAAAATTCCAGCAGTTGTAGTCTTAATTCTCTGTTCTTTTTGTTATAGAAGCAAGTGAATAAAAACATGTATAATCTCAAGAAATTCAACTTGTTTTACTGGGTTTCTTTCCCGATAGGGCAACCATTACCAACAAGGAGAAACCTATGTATCTCTTTGAAGCAATAACATAAGTCAAGTCTTTACAAAAAAAATGATGGGAAAAAATAAATATTGAATTTCACATGAAGGACAATTTTAAAAAGAAATATGTCATAAAAAATTCACATGAGAGGAAAGAGTGCTCATCAATTTTATACCCTAATGGGGATACAATCGACCTCCCTTATGTTTCAGTAGTCAATGCGATCATGGCTCCACCATTATTGCATGTCTTATATTGTTATTTTCACCATAACAACATTCAAATAGAATGGATCATGGAGAATAATTTTTGCACATTGAAATATTTAACTAGGAATCCAAGGATAACCACTAGCAACTTGAACATTCGATAAGAAACCATCTCTTACTCACTGGAGAGCATCACTTCCCGCTTTCAACTCTTCCATTGTTTGGAAAATTAAGCACTTCCCTATTCCTCCTCAGTCTAGATTTTTTTCGCATCTTTAATATGACACCCACAATAAGTGATGGGTTGGACACCGCTTGCCATCATCTATAACATGTTGGAAGCTTTTGGAAGATTGGTAATCTAATCATTCAAGTAGTTACTGAGGATTAGCAATTTTTTTAGGGACTTTCTAAGTCATTCTTAAATTTATTCCTTCATTAGCATGACCATTATGTCTTGTTTAACACTCAAACAAAATATTTCTTCCTCTAGATATTATGCATTTGACCATAGTTTCTCCACTATAGCCAATTTATCCTCATTGTCATTAACAAACATGACCAATCATTTCTTTATTTATGATTTTTGAAAATTGACAAAGTTATCGAAATTAGTGTCCAATGAGACTATTATAATATCCATTTCTTCTTTCAATACATCTTTATGGATCAACATTGAGTGCTTAATCATTCTTCAATCCTGCAAGCCTTCAAAAAATTTAATAGCTAAAAGGATATAGTCACTTCTAAGATCATCAATACTCAAGCACTCTATGATGGCATCCTATAACATCTATATTCTTACAGACTAGGCTACATTGAATTGTATAATATGTTGTCCTAGAGGGATGCCTTGTTGGGTTCTTTGAAAACCACTCAAACCATTGATTTTATTAATGAATGTTCAAAATTAATTATCAAAAAATTAATGATCATGATCATGATCCTTCTTTAGATATTATGTGTGTAACATCCCTGGTGAAAATTCCATGTAATAAAAGTAAATGAAGGCAAAATAATAACCACGGATGATGGGATGCTTATTCCAAGCTAAATGTTGGGAAAAATCCTAATGATGAGGATCACTTATGATTGTTTATAGCTAACGAAATTAGCAAAGGCAATGGTTAAGGATTTGGAAAGAGAAAATGACATTTTTGGCACATTTATTTATGAAAATAATGGAAATTATTAGAAAAAAGAGGTGAAAGGTAATAGGTTGCATGCGAGGAGGCAAATGAAGGAAAATAATGGAAATTGAAGAAAATAGAGTCCTCATTCATAAAAAGGCTTATGAGGATCAATTGGTAACCTTTTGTCTGTTCATTTTTGGATCTCTCTCATTATTCTCTCTCTTTTATATTATTGGAGACTTGGAGATTTCTTGGAGAACTCTTGGTGGGTGTGGCATATGTGGATTCTTAGAGAAAGAAGGCAAAGGAAGAGTAGGAAATCATAAGAGGGCGTTGAGATCAATAGCTACATCAAATTTTCTTGCAAATACCGAGTTGCATGTATGTTTCCTTCACTAGTTTCAGCATGCATGGCATACGCATGTAGTTTGTTGGTTGTGATTTTTCATTTTCATGGAGGATTACCTCTATCGACAGTGGATTACCTACCCATGCCATTTCCTACATATCCATGGTGATTTTGGGTTTACTTTCATTGTTTTTTTCTGGTTGGTTCTCATGTTTCCTTAGCTTGGGTTGAGTTACTAGTTCCTGGAGCCTTGGTTGGACAAATACTCTTCAGCCTAGTGGCAGCAGCGGGTTGAGTTACTAGTCTAGGAGCCTTGGATGGCTGGGATAGAGACTAATCTAATGATAGTTTTGTGATGTCTAACCATGAGGTGGAATCACTATTTGATGGGTTGAGGTGGATGGCCTCTAGAAACCCTAGATTAGTTTTGATTGATGTGTTCTAAGAGATCCAACATTCATGCTTGGAATATGGTATGGGCATGAATATCTTAAGAGGGATTTGGCTCAACCATTCTATGGTTGGGTGGAACGTGGAAGTCCCATCTCGGGTTTGGATTTTGCATCATTAATGAAAGATTATTTGTCCTTGTACCTCTATGAGAATTTTTATGGATCATATGTGGTCTACATGGTTGTACTCTCATGAGTATTTTTATTGTTATTATGTTGGTTATGTATGTGTTTTATGATAGCAATTATGTATGGCTTTCACCATGTTTTTACTTGCAATTCAATGATCTATGTATCTATGACCTAATGGATGGAGTGGAAGTTGATGTGTTGAGGCATCAATGGTTCTTAGCAATTCTCAGCTAGGTATGAGACCCATATGCTTAGAGATGTTATTTACACCTATAGTTTACATATTCGTGACGTGTTTGACAAAATGTTTGTCATGGCTAGTAGGGGTCCAGTCAAGGTTTCATTCAAGCATTTTCTTTAGTACTGTCATTTCCATGTTATTTCACTATTTTGAAGGTGTCATGAAATTCTCAGAAGTGACCTAGGCTCAGGGCTTGAAAATGTGGCTCAAATCCTAGGGATGCTAGCATAGCACTGAAAAATTTAGTCTCTAGACATTGGCAGAGAAGCCTGTGAGAATGAATTTGGGTTTCCCGATGTTGTCATGCCTATAGCATGAGAATGACTAGGGGTTAATCTGTCCAAAATTTCAGTGGGACGCAAGGACAAGTTGTTTGAAATGTTGGATTAGGTCCTAAAGGTCCTGAAGATGATGTTGAATGTCTATGTGGTGTGTTTCTGTCAGTTCTACTTCTTTAACATGACTTAGGAGTTAAAAGCATATCATAGTGTCCTCTTGTCGCATGTTTACTCTGACTAGTTGGTTGCTTGGGTAGATGTGGGAGGAGGGTGTTACAAAGTGCTATCAAGGCATGGTTCGCCCCTCAGACTGGATGGGCTATGTTTTGGTCATGCATGCATGTCAATTTCATGTGTGTCTCTCACACTTGCATTACATGTGTTTGTTGCATTTGCATGATGTGGATCATTGTTGTAGTGATGTCTTCATGTAGACTTGACGTGTTTTACTATTGGATGCATTGTTGAGATTGTATGATTGGTTACATGTCGACTTATATCGCTTACATGTATCATTATAGTATGTTTGGTTGCAATCTTGCTTATTGGTGACATTCTTGTATGATTGGTTGCATGTATCATTCTTCTAGGTTTGATTTCAAGTATTGTTCATTCATGCTTGATCATATGTTTACGCATATTTCTGGATGGTTATGCATCACTTATGCATAACCATGTTTGCATGTGGTCAAGTTTATAGTGATGTAATGATGGTGGTTTTCATGCATGAGCTCCTGGTGTGTGTTGTTTTTTAGGTCATGCATTGATGACTGGACACTAACTAGAATGACGGTTACATTGTCATATGCTTATGTTTTATGTTTCTATATGTTGTCATGATTATGTTATATATGTATCATGTTGATTTTGTTGATCTTTCAAAAAAGGTATCCTCCCCAATCTATACTAAGGTACGTTGGTTTATTGTGATTTGTTTTAGCTAACATGATATACCTTGTTAGAAGAAATATCAAACTACCAGCAAGAAAAGACTCTCCCTATGAATCTGGAGAGCAATATGGTGTTGGGAACTCTTCCGATTTCGAAGTTACACTGAGAAGCTTAATGGAAGAAATAAGGAGTTGCAAGGCAGATAATGACAGAGTCATGCAGGAAAAAGAGAAACAAGCAGAAGTAAATGCAGTGATACTTTAGAGTTTGTCAGATTTGGAATTGCAGGGACCATGTTGGATCAACTATGAGTAGGAGGATATAACTAATGGGGCATATTGTAGTCAATCACATGGTTGTCATAGGTCAAATAGAAATGACACGGTCAGAGATGGCATATTGTTGGACACTCCAAATAGGAGAGGGGATAGACACAATTATTATTACAATTCTGATTCAGATAGGCATCATGATCATCATCGTTATCATCCTTATAGGAGGAGTGGTAGGCGATATTTACTAGATGAGTTTAAGAAATCAAAGCCACAAACATTTGATGGAGAGATGAAGAAACCGTAGGATATAGAGGCATGGTTTCTTGGCATGAGGAAGTTCTTCATGTTGCATGATTATTCAAGAACATGAAATCCTAAGTAGCTACATTCAGTTTCAAAGGTAAAGATAACATTTTGTGGGAAGATGTGAAGAAGGTTAGACGTATTCATGTGGAGGATCTAACTTGGAGTGAGTTTGAGCAGCTATTCAAGAAAAAGTATTTTTCAAAGAGATACTTTGATGATAGGGTGAAAGAATTTTATGAGCTAAATAAGGGTTTCATGACAGATGATGAGTACACTAAAAATTTCTTAGAGTTGATGAGGTATGTGTCTCATCTCATAGAGGAAAAGGCCGAGATTCAGAGGTTCATTAGTGGATTATCGATTGCATTTAAACATAGGATTGAATTTGATGAGCCTAGATCCTTGGAGGAGGCCATTCCAAATTTAAGGAATTTCTATGAACAATCAAAGCACAAGTTCAAAACTAAGTTAGACTAGAGAGGTAATGCAAAGAAGAAAGGAAAATGGGATAAGAAATGAGCAAGACCTCAGGATTTAGGTAATAAGGAGAATGTTTCACCACCTAAGATATTCAATGCATCAGATAGAGACATGGACACCAATATAAGGATCAAAATAAGGAGCTCGTGCGGTGTTGGAATTGTGGAAGAGATCATCACAGAAGAGAATTCCCACAATACTAGAGTGGTAGGCCTAAGATATACAGTGCGTGTAACATCCTCATCCCACATCTACCCAAATAACTAGCCAACTGGGGTAAAAATGCGATGAGAGGATACTATGTTTGTATTTGACCTCCTGTGTGGCCTTAAGGAAGTGGTATTAATGACAACATAAGACACAAACATTCCACATCATCTTCATGACCCTCAGGAACCAATCCAACACTTTAAACAACTTTCCCTTGGGTCCTACTAAAGTCTTAAGCCTTTTAACCCCTAGTCACTGTCATGTTATAGGCATGGATGCATCCAGAAGCCAAAGTCACTCTCACAGGCCTATGTGCCAGCATACTTGGACTCTTTTCAGCAGACCTGTGCTAGATTCATAGAGATTTGAGCCACTTTTTTAGGCCCAAATCCTAGGTCACTACCCAAAATGGAATGATAATTTAAGACCAGTAAAAGAATAGGGAAACAATGATGTAAAATAAATAAGTTAAACAAGACCTTAATTAGACCCCTACTAAACATGACATGAATTACTTCAAGCATTCACAAACATGTAATCTACAGGTGTAACCAACAAAATTAAACATAAGGATCTCGTACTTATTTGAGAATCACTAAGAACCATTGTTCCCTCATGTCATTTGTTGCATTATCATCTATTAGGTCATAGATACATTATCCCTTCATTTACAAGTAAAAGCATGCTGAGAGCCATACATAGCTACTGTCATAGAAAATACTTGTAGCGAACATAGTAGGGACAGAAATATCATAAACATATCATCCACATAATCCACATATACATAAATATGTTTACACATGAAAACCAAGGGTACAATGAATTTCTAATTAATGAATACAATAAACCAACTGGAGATGGGAATACCATGTTCCACCGGACCATATATTTGTTGAGCCAAGTCTCTCTTCAACCAATCACTCCCATTCCATAATCCAAACATGAATGTGAGGCTCATAGAAGACACCAAAAAGGACTAAACAAGAATGAATTCCACTGAAGTTATCCACCTACACCATGATGAATTTGAGTGTCTCTTAGTCTGTCAGGATTTACCATAATCCACAGTCTAGTCCAGGGATCAATAGGCCCTACACCGAGACACACTTTCTAGGATTTACCGTACATCCCATCCCAGGACTACTAGGCCCAACGAAGAGGAATCCACCACTTGGCTTTATAGTATATCCTGCCATTCAATGGAAAGGATTCTGAGGCTCATGGAGGCACATAATCTTGGCTTTACTGCAACCCACAATCTGGCTTAAGGGTTACTAGGCTAGTGGATTTACCGTGTGTAGAAATTTCCACTGTAGATCACCTAATAATGCAATATACTAAAGCAAAATACTTGATCTATTTCTACAAACAAAATTGTAGAAGCTTAATTGATTTTGAGCAAGATCAAATAAAACACATATAACAGAGAATGAGAAATCAATCCGACATGAACAGAGAAGAATACTCTGGGGAAAGCCTTAGCTAAAAAACCCAATCTCTGTATTATCATACAAGTGGAAATATCTCTAGATTACACAAATCTTTAGCTCACAAGCTATCCAGTTCTTAGTACAATCCATCATTACTGCTCATAGACTGAATAGACACAACATATTCCTTCCCTCAGTCCTCGAAGCCTCCTATTTCCTTGCGCAGTTTCTCCTGGGTCCTCTGGCTACCACCTGTGTGAATTCACCTCTCACACAACTCACCAAGCTCAGAAATAACTGCGCAATCCTCAAAGAATGAATTCCTTTTGCATGCAAGAGATATCCTCAATGGCATATTCCTAGAACTGATAGTACGATGTCCCATCCGCTGATCTCAACTGGGTTTCTGACTGAACTGACATGCATGAGTTATTTATGAGATAATATTCAATTATTTGAAGTACACTATTTACATGCATGCATGCATTAACTAACTGAACTCACAATCAGTTCCACAAACTGTTGGAACTAATCTAACTGGACTTAACTCACTTAACTAAGCTAACTAATTACAACTCAAAGTAAAACTCATCGTAATCTCCTTAATTAAGGGAAAACTTCCTCAATCAAAGGGATAACTGTTGCATGTCTTCACATAGACTTCATGTTTGATTTTCTCCAACTAATTAACTCAAGATGAATTAATTAATTATTTTTCAAATAGCTGGTAAGATCAAATTCAATTTTTAATTCTCAATTTTAGTTCAGGGACTAACTAAAATTGGAATGTATCTCGAAATGCTATTTATAGCAATGCTATTTTTAGCACTTATATATTTAGCATTTCTTGTTGCTATTTTTAACACTCCCTCTCAACAAGAAAGGGATTATATGTCACCCCAATCTTATCTCTATGGAACTCAAATTTGCATTTTGACAATGCCTTAGTCAAAATATCTGCATCCTTCTCCTCGGTCGAAACATACAGCAAAAACATGATCCTCTTCACCACATAGTCACGAAGATGATGATACCGAATATTGATGTGCTTGGACCTGTCATGAAATACTAGATTCTCAGAGAGTTTGATACAACTACGGTTATCGCAATAGATCACAGTTGGATCCATCCTCTGATCAAACAATCCAACTAGAATCTTCCGCATCCAAATGGCCTCACATGCTGCTTGACTTGCAGCCATTTATTCCACCTCAATTGAGCTAAGTGTAACTGACCTTTGTTTCCTGTTGTACCAACAAATTGCAGCTGAACCAAGGTTGAAATTCCTCCTGAAGTACTATTCTGATCTGATGGACTCCCTTCCCAATCTGCATCCATGAAGCCCTGGAGCTTCACTCCCTCTTTCCATCTGTACGATAATCCATAGTGAGATGTGCCTCTGAGGTATCTCAGCACATGCTTCGTTGCCTTCTAAAACAGCTTGGTAGGCTGAACCATAGCTTGGCTCAGCTGGTTCACCACAAAGAACAAATATGGTCATGTGTTCACTATATACATTAATGAACCCACAAGCTACCGATAAATAGTAGTTGCTACTACCTCACCTAAAGTAGCATCCTCCTTCCTCCAGTTACCTGCTAGAGGAGTTTGCATAGACTTGCACTTCTCCATGTCGAATCTCTTGAGTATCTCATTGGCATAGTTTCCTTGAGACACAAACACTCCCCCGTCCTTCTGCCACAATTCCATGCCTAGAAAGTAGTGCATAAGACCCATGTCTTTCATCTCGAACTCTCTTGCAAGGTCCTCCTTGCAAGACTTGATCAACTAATCATCACCTATCAATATCAGATCATAAACATAAAGAACAATGGTCAATGGCTTACCTTCTACCATGATGTGGTAAAGGTTCACATTTGCTTCACTCTTTGTGAAGCCCAACTTGGTGAAATAGTTGTCAATCTTGGTGTACCAAGCACGAGGTTCTTTCTTCAGCTCTTACAAAGCTCTCTTGAGTCGGCACACATGTGACTCATGATCGAAGGTCTCAAATCCTTTTGGCTGCTCTATGTACACCTCTTCCTCAATCTTTCCATTGAGGAACATAGTCTTCACATCCATCTGATGGATCTTCCAATCCATCTATGCTGATAGTGTCAACATCGATCTAATAGATGAGTACCTTGCTATAGGAGAAACATTCTCATCATAGTCGATCCCCTCGACCTGTGAGAAACCACAGGCAACAAACCTTGCCTTATGTTTCTCCACACTCCCATTAGCTGCTTGCTTTACCTTGTAAATCCATCGAGAACTCACCACTAAATTGTCCTCCGGTCTTGGGACGACATCCCAAACACTGTTTTGAACTATGGAGTTGTACTCCTCCACCATAGCATCAACCTAGACTGGTTGTTGCATGGCTTCCTCAGAGGAAGATGGTTTTGTCTCTACACACTCCCCAATAAGGGCCATGTAACCAGTGTACCACTCAGGTGATCTCCTCTGTCTGCACTAAGAGGATGGTTGTCCCACATTCTCTCTTGCATCCATCACCAATCTGTCAGCTTCCCTTGAGCATTTTCGCCCATCTCTAGAAGACTCTTCATCAGTGGATATCTCCATTCCTAGATCCTCTGCATGCGGTTGCTCCACATCAGTCTAATGCTCCTCCTCTACATGCAACTTGAGCTCCCTTTCAAGGGAAACTTGCATGGCCTTCTATTCATCGAACTTCAGATCTCTACGTACCACTGTCCTTTGACTGGTAGGAAAGAACACCCAATAGTTGTGGGGTGTATCAGTGTACCCCACAAGTATCCCCAACTCAGTTGTTGGCTCTAGCTTCTTCAAGGCATCTTTGGTCACATGGCAATAAACCGTTCATCCAAAGATCCTAAAGTGACTCACATCTAGTTGCTTCCTAGAGAAGGCCTCCACTAGCATCTTCATCCCCAGTATACAATGCAGGCTTCTATTCTACAAGTATATTATTGTATTGCATGCCTTAGCCCACAAATGAAGTGGTAGTCCTTGTTCATATAGTATTGCTCGAGCTGCTCCCACAATTGTTTTATTCTTCCTTTCGACCACCTCATTCTGATGTGGGTTATGGGGTGTCATCAACTCCCGTTTAATTCCTTCTGCTACATAGAATTCCTTAAACTATTGAGAGGCATACTCTCCACCATTGTCGCATCGCAAGGCCCTTATTTTCTTTCCAGATTCTTTCTCAACCAAGGCTTTGAACTCCCAAAACCTTGAGAAGGTTTGATCCTTCTTCTACATGAAGTAGATCCAACATCTACGAGAAAAATCATCAATAAAAATAACATAGTACCTTCTTTTAGTGGTGGAGGATTCCAAGAATGGTCCGCACACATCTGTATGAACTTTCTCCAAGATTGCTTTAGCTCGATTCTCTCGATCCTGAAAGGAAGATTTTTCATACTTACCCAAGGTACAACCTTTTCATGTATCCACTTGCCCATTTTACCCTTGGGAAGTCTAGTAGAAATCTGTTGCATGATCTTCAAGGCCCCATGGTGCAAGTGGCCGAATCTTCTATGCCATAGCTCACTAATATCTTGGATTTGCACCAACTCTGCTTTGGAACTCAATGTAGCACAGTCATCTACCTCCATCTTGTAGAGATTCTTTACTCGAATCCCAATCCTCTTGGTCTATCCAGTGCCTATCTGCCTCAAGAATGCCTTTCCTTTAATAAAGACTACATCATAGCCTTTGTCTTCCAACATAGCAATGGACACCAAGTTCTTCTTCTATCCAGGCACATACTTTACATCAGTCAGGGTGAGAGGAGTTCTGTGCTCCCTCTGAAACACAACCGTACCTTCACCTGAAACATAATACTTTCTATCATCGCCCATCTCTATGTGCATTTGGAGGTCCTTCTCCTCCAAGGTACTGAATAAACTCTTGTCAAGTTTAAGCTTCTGTGATCCATATCAAGTTTTTTGAGAAGATTCACTAGTCATGGGGAATGAGGCTCCACTGTCTAGGTACCAAACACAACCAACCATTGATGAAGCCATGCATGCGATGAGGGTGAAATCCAATTCCAACTGCGAGGCCATTGCCTCACCATATGATCCTTTCAAGGATCCCTTCTTGGATTTCTTTTATGGACAATTTGTAGCATAATGGCCCACCTCATGACAATGAAAGCATCACACCAGGGAAAATTTTAAGAACCCCCCCAAATTTATAAGTATAATAAATGGGCGAATCTCTATGGTATATAGGAAAAATGGAAGGTGACTTTATCAATAATATAATATGTATATATAATTTTTTTGGCGAATCTCTCACCAGGCATGGCGAATATTTTACTCAATTATAAAATCTTGCAAGATCTTGATATTACCATGGGTTATCATAAACCTGGAGCTTAAAAAT
>APFE030970662.1:96482-194762 GCA_000404065.3 Pinus taeda | reverse complement strand
TTTTTTACCCTCTCCCTTAAAATAAGGTGGGCTATTTGAGGTGATTTGTAAAAATGTGCTATGATACAAAATATTCACCCACTAAAAATTTAAAACCCCTTAATTTCGCCAAAGGGCGAACATTCGCCCCTAAAATTTTCTATGCATCACACTTTCGAATTGTTAATCTTCTTCCCACCATGGGAGGAACTCGATTTGGAATGGAAAGCCTTCCCTTTCCCTTTCCTTGCCTTACTCACTAAGGCTAGTTTTTCTTCATCATCATGCTTTGATGAAGATCGATCTCTTGTGCTTCTCCTTATCTCCTCCTGCATCAGATCTAACCACAGTCATTCCCAATCTAGTAGTTTCTCTCTTCCATTTACTGAGTCTTGGTAGCTATGCCAGCTCTTAGGAAGACCGAGGAGAGCAAGCCTCACCATGTCATCATCAGTTGTCATGATTCTACACTTCCAAGATCATCCCTGCAGGTGGTGAGCTTGTTTAGATATGTAGAGATCGTGTGGCCCTTTTCACACTTGATTTTCTGAAGCTTGTCTTTCAGCACCAGCTTCTTCTAATCCTTGTTGTTTTGATATAGATCCTTCAATGTTTTCCACATTGAAAATGGTGTCTCCTTCCCATGGAGACTCGAGACAATGTGGTCTCGAACTCCCTCTAGAAGAATCCTCCTCGCTCTAGCCACATATTTATTCCATTCCACCAATTCTTAGGCATTAGTGGCTACTGGCTTGGGGACTTCTTGATCAATGAAGTCCCTTAAACCATTTTCCTCTAATACTACTTTCATGTAATCCTTCCAGGCTATATAATTTGAGCTGCCATTCAGGGCATACTCAAGTCTCAAATTGTTGAACGCCATTGGTGAAATTTGAGATGTGATAAGAATTTGATTTCTATAATCAGGAACTTCAACCTTCGAACTTCTCCCTTCTTTGTAAAATGTTCTCTGCTTTGATCACCTTTGATCCGATACCATGTAGAAATTCCCACTGTAGATCACTTGATAATGCAATAAACTAAAGCAAAATACTTGAACTACTTCTACAAACAAGCTTGCGGAAGCTTAATCAATTTTGAGCAAGATCAAATAGAACACATATAACAAAGAATGAGAAATCAATCACACATGAACAAAGAAGAATACTTTGGGGAAAGCCTCAGCTAAAAACTCCAATCTTTGTATTATCATACAAGTGGAAATATCTATGGATTACACAAAGCTTTAGCTCACAAGCTATATATTTCTTAGTACAATCCATCAATACTTCTTATAGACTGAATAGACACAACATATGCCTTCCCTCAATCCTCCAATCCTTCTATTTCCTTGTGCAGTTTCTCTTGTGTCCTCTGGCTGCCACCTGTGTGAACTCACCTCTCACATAACTCACTAAACTCAGAAATAACTGCGCAATCCTCAAGGAATAAATTCCTTTTGCATGCAAGAGATATCCATAATGGAATATTCCTACGACTGATAGTACACTGTCCCATCCTCTAATCTCAACTGAGTCCCTAACTGAACTGACATGCGTGAGTTGCTTATGAGAGAATATTCAATTATCTAAAGTACACTAGTTACATGCATGCATGCATTAACTAACTTAACTCACAATCAGTTCCACAAACTGTTGGAACTAATATAACCGAACTTAACTTAGTTAATTAAGCTAACTAGTCACAACTCAAAGTACAACTCATATTGATCTCCTTAATTAAGGGATAACTTCCTCAATCAAAGGGATAATTGATGCATGTCTTTCACATGGACATCATGTTTGATTTTCTGCCACTAATTAACTCAAGATGAATTAATTAATTACTTTTCAAATAGCTGCTAAGATCACATTTGAATTTTAATTCTCAATTTTATTTCAGGGACTAACTACAATTGGAATGTATCCCGAAATGATATTTATAGAAATGTTATTTTTATCACTTCTATATTTAGCATTTCTTGTTGCTATTTTCAACATCGTGATCCATAGTCTTGTTTAGGGACCACTAGGCCATATGTTTGTCATTTCTGATATCCACCCCACTCAATTTCGAATCCATCCAGCCATCCCACATAAATTGAAGTATGAGAACCCATCGCATCAAGGATATCAAGAAATGGCAAGGATACACTGAATAACATTGTCACACCTGGAAAAACCAATGCCTTGATAAAAAAAACCACATGCAATATCATGCATGCCAAATCTAGCAATGGAAATACACATGTAAACTGATACCTACTATGAATCCTATTGTAGTTCCTTGACCCTACCTTTCCCTGCTTGAAATTTTCATGTTCTTGCCTTCTCTTCCTTTCTTGCTCCAAGAAAACCCTAAGTATCCAAGAGCGAGAGAGAGAGATAATATAATGGAACTCCAAAACTAAACTGACCAAGCTTTCCAACTGATCCTCAAAAGCCTTTCTATCAATGAGGCCTTTATTTTCTTCATTTTCCATCATTTTCCTTCAATTTCCTCCTCACATGCAACCTATGACCTTTCACCTTCCTTTTCCCCTAATTTCCGTTATATTCATTAATAAATGTGCGAAAAAACATTTTGTGTCTCCAAATCCATAGCCATTGCCTTTTCCAATTTCCTTAGCCATTAACAAACAATTGAACACCCACACTAGGATGTCTTGCCCACCATTCATCTTGGAATATGTGTCCCATCAACCATGGTCTTATATATTTTTACATGGAATTTTTACCAAGGCTGTTATAGAACCCCCCCCCCTGGGGGACACCATCCTCAGTGTTCAATGACACCTGTAACAAACAAGACTACTGAAAACAAAACATACTTCGCATGGAGCTTTATAACACAACTCATTGTAGAATTTACAATGAAATACCTACTCGAAATCAAAACATCATGAAAACATAACCAGATAACAACCATACTGTATACTGGAGCATTATAACACAACTCATTACGATATTTACAATAACCATAGATACACATATACACATTTTCTAAACCAGCAAATAAAGGATATGATGCTTGCATTCGTAACAAGGGAATCTAGAGGATCACACCTCCTCCCTCAAATTAATACTAGGATTCACCTCCTTCCCAATAAATCTACAATCCACTGCAAAGTCAAATCTACATCCAATGTCCAGCACTACAATCCTGCACCACTTTTCCTCTCAGTGAACAATTACCAACTCATTGTTCCAGGGCGCACTCCAAAATGCAAGTGATTCCATTTGACAATGTTAATGACCAGAAAAAATCCTTCTGTGACCTTTCGTTCTCTGCTATATAGTCCCTCGGGCAATCCAGTCATTCCCTTCCATGTAGTCACTCACCTTCCAAGTTTCGCTGGCACCCCCATCCCGGGAAATCCATCCCTTTGCAAGGATTACTCACATCGTAAGATAGAAAAACCAAGTCATATCCCTACCTTAAAATCATCATATTGATCATAACATGCTTATGGCAATTAATGGTCACTACCGGGTAGCAATGTCCCACAATGGCCCTGCCCCTGAAGTGCTTTACGAGCATATGCTTGCATGTTCCAATTTATTTTTCTATTGCTACTAATACTTGTAGTCGGTTTCAAGAACCCAACTGAGAATTTCCATTCTTCCTATACTAAGCACATAATTCCCTTTAGATTCCAAATAAATTGAAATAAATTCAAAAAATACCTCTTTGGTATCTCGTCAACAAGGTACACTCACAATCCTTTTTACTTCCTCTCAAAACAAATCAAACTGGCATCTTTGACCAAATCATCATGTATAAATATGTCACATCAGGTTGGCTCGAAACATAACCATCATAGATAAAAATCATAACTCACATGTAACCATCATAAACCAAAATCATAGATCACATGTAATCATCATAGACGAGAATCATAAATAACATGCATAATTAAACTGAAATAAAACATTGATACTTATCCTTTAGTTGATCGTTAACTTCTACCTTGTCTTTATTCCGTACACACTCCAGATCAGTTTCCAGACTTGACAAACACCGAGTGCCTTCTTCTCAACCCTATGCATATACACATAGTGTGCATCACACACATACAACCACACACGACATACGACACCATGCAATATATGCATCTACACCTAGTGTACAACACAACATAATACATACTCCTACGACTGGTGTACAAGACAATACAATAGATATATGTACACAATGTACATAACAAGACATATATCTATACACAACTCGTGACACCATAAAATGCATACACATACAGCCAATATACAATACAACTCATACATCTATATCTGATGTGGAACGCAACACAATACATATACCTGTACCTACACCTTGTGTACAACACAACAAATGCATGTACTACAGAAGGTACAACACAAGGAATATATATGTCATGACACCATGACTACACAATGCAAATGCATAGTACCGCATGCCTGCAACACATCATGTACGACATGCACATAATACCACACATACACCAGTACCATATATACAAAATGTACATAGTACCATCTATATGTTGCACCACCTACACAACGTGTGCATACCATTACATGTATACGTCACCACCTGCACAATGTGTACACAACACCACATGTACATTGTACCACCTGTACAATGTGTACACAATACCACATGTACATAGTACCACATGCATGACATGTACATGAAACTACATGTATACAGTTCCACATGCACGACATGTACACAACACTACCTACACATAGTGCCACTTGTACAACATTTTCACAACACAACATGCACACAACACCACTTGTATAATCATGCACACAACACCATATGTACCTAGCACCACTTGTACAACATGCATGCAACACCAAAGGTACATGACACTGCATATTCAACACATACATAGCATCATTTGTACACAGCACTACATATACAAAATGTACATAGCTCCATCTATGCCCATCATTGTATATTCAATTTTCACACAACACTATATGTACCATCTTGTACATAACATTACATAAAGAAGATGTACACATACTATATATACACAATATTGCATGAGCAAAACATCACATATGAAACATGTACAACATATACAACATATGCACAACAATATTGCCATACATCCAAAACCACACTGCCATTAGCAAGAAATGTTTCTTCTAGTGTCTTACCCATGCTTGTCTCAGCATGTCGCAAACTGCACTACTTTCATTTCGCTGATGCATCCCTCATCATTACCTATCATAACATAAACATAGGCATAATACAAGCATACAATATCAATTCATATCCTCATGATACTGACCTCATATATTTGTCATGACTACTCTTCCCAATTGATTCCTCATAAGACCAAAAACCTCTTCATGCCATTCACCTGCATAAGAAATCATTTTGCCACAAGAACAATTCTTAATGATCTATGAGACAGTGACATAGATACATGGATACATACATACATATACGTAAACATTAGCATAAGCAAGCATGATCATGTTAGACAATAATATGCATACACACACACACACACACAGATATCTATCTATCTATATATATATATATATATATATATCTGTGTGTGTGTGTGTGTGTGTGTGTGTGTGTCTATACTCATAAATGTTAGCATTAATAGTCATGATCCATGATGACGCTGTCAAACATGACATACATACACTCCTACATGTATACATATATAAACTTCACCATAATCATGATCATAACATAATTACTAGATATAAAGGTCAAGAGTTAAGAGAACTTCCTTTATTCATGCAACACATGTGCAACATTAAGAATATTCTTTCCCAACATGCCCAAGTTATATGATGCCACAGATCCATTTAGTTTTCCTTTTTGATTACCTTTCTCATGAATTTACTGCCACTATCCATTTATCACAATGGACCCATCAAGTCCAACCAACTGTCATATTCTTACCTTCTGTTGCACTTACTTATGCACAGAGCTTCATCTGAGTCTTACATTACTTGTTGGGTACCACACAACTCTCTTCAACCTCCATTAAATTTCCCCCTTCTCCAATTAATTCCCAAGACACTCAAAACAATAAAGGAAATACAGCGGAGAAAACAAGAAAGAAACCATGGAAAACCAACAGCAATACGGCACCACAAATAAAGTGGCATAACTATGCACCAGACACAATCAAGATCTCCATTCAAGCACAACAATCGCAAAAGACCAAAAGCACAAGACTAACAACAAACACCATGACACAATCCCCATGGTTCCCAAGGAAATCTCAACCCGAGCCTTCTTTAGAATTTCATGGTAGCCTCTTTTCCATGCAATCCTCTGAATCATACCTCCATAAACACATATTTGTTAGTGCATAAATAAACACAACAATACATCAGATACCTTATCTTGTTGTGCCAAGTGTTAGCTTCCTGCTGCAGCAGGTTATTCATATTTCATGATTGACATTTTACAGGCCAAATATGTCATACTTTGCATGCTGCAATGCTCCATATTTTCTTAACAGTCTCCAAACGAAGAAGGCTACTTCAAGTTCATTCGATTGCCTTCCAAATTTTGGAAAGTTATCCCGGTATCGCCAATTTTTTAGTTAAAGGGAGGTCCAAACAGCCTAATCTTGGTCTCCCTAGGTTTAAATTTCCTGTTTTAGAATGTAGAGAATGCAAATCTATCCAAACAGTTTAATCTTGGCAGATTCTTAGATAGGTAGAGAAGTAGAGGAGCCCAACAGCTTAATCTGGGCCCTTGGAAGAAATAAGGGTAGTGTGTAGATAGGAAAGCATCAAAAGAAAAATGAATGACGAGTTTGCAAGTCTAAGTGCACCCAAATCAAAAGAAGAAAAAATGCTAGGTAAGTAGACTGGGTAGGTAGTTCTGAGGTTATTGAATCCTAATTGCTGATCAGTTCCAGACTTTCAAGTGTCATCTCATCCAGGACACAATCAGCAAGAAATTCTATGCGAGAAGCTCAAAAGAGATATAACTAACTCCCCTTCTCTGTTTTCCCCAATCATTAACTAACTTCCCCAAAAGAGGTCAAGATCTACTTGACTCCTCTTAAGTTCAATCATTTTCATAACACTAGCTTGAGTAAAGATCTGCTGCACTCAAAGTTGTTCCATAATTTCTCTAAAGAATGGTCCTACCCCCTTGTAACAGCCTAAGGTCTCTCAAACTTAGCGCTTTCTTACCACCTCCATACTAACCACTAACATTATTATTTAGCTCCCTATATTTTCCCATCCCCCTACTAATACTATGCAACTCATCCCCTATATACATATTCCTCCCCCTGGTTGAAAAATAACCATAAGAACCCACGGGAATTGCTCAGTTTACCTGAAACTTAGCAAGAACCCTTGACCTTCAAACCATCTCCCAGATACAATGGACTCCTTCCAGAGTATAAAATCCCTCTCAGGTAATCGGACCCCTTCCGAAACCTCAAAATGCCCTTCGCACCCACCTACTTGCTCTTTCCGCCCAAAACCTTACACTCTGCAGTACCTTAAAGCCAGATCGCATCGCAAGATCGCACTTTCCCCTCCATGCAAGTTATGACCCATCCGGCACCACCCGACGCGATATCGCAATATCGACGGTCGGCGGTCGCAAGCACTAAATGCCCAACATAAGCACCCTCCATTCCCCGCCGATGCGATATTGCGATCGCATCGGAGCTAATTCATCACATTACCTCCAGTATGAGCACCTCGCCATGTCATTCTGTACCAGGGACCCACCACAGCTGACGTCATCCGCCGTACAACCGATGTCATGCTGACGTACGTCAGCAGCCAGAAAGTCGAAACTTCACGTAGGAAGAAAAATCGCACTTCGGAGCTCCAAAACAAGAAACAGAGGCAGTTCGCATCGCTACAGGAAATAGGCCATTTTGAGGAATCTTCGGGGAATCTTTTGATTTCTTAGCCCCTTGTGCGCTGAAATGCCCGAAAATCGCCCGAACGTGCCAAAATGATCTGGTTTAAAGACAGCAGCAGATCAATGACAGAGTTTAAAGTGTATCAGATCAAATCATCAGGCATCAAACGTGTCAAAGAGTATCAGTCGACGGCGGAAGCCATCAATGTAGCAGCAAAGAGTATCAGTGAAAATCTTGAGCAGCGGCCCGAAGCAGGAGAACATTTAATATCTTCCAGCAGATTCATAGAAAGAGGGCAAAGCCACTTGAAGCTCTCAAATCATAATTATTACACATTTAACTCACACCATAGAAAAACTGCAGTTCCCAAAGCACAATCATTCCAGCAGCACCGCATCTAGCCCCCAAGGGCCATATTGTCACTTTTTCTGATTCAACTGCCTCTAGCACAGCCAAAAAGATTTACTTGCATTTAATTCCAACAACACTTAGATTTTTGAAGAGTTTTCTAGCAGACATGTTTAGGTCGGTTGTAATGATTCCTTTCCTATATTTTTCTTATAAATACCACCCTGAACAATGTTGTGAGGGGTTGGTTGGTTGGTAGTAGTAGTTGGTCAGTTTCCCTTTCGAACATTTTCTCCGAATAGAGACTCGCACTGTAACTATCATAATTTCCATAATCAAAGATTGTTGAGAGCATGGATTGTGAAACTACTTGATGTTTTCTCTTGGCCAAGGAATGATTACGGAATTCCTGTGCTTCTACATGATTCAATAAGTGTTTCTCTCCTCCGTTTACTTTTATGTTTTTTACCACCGTTCTACCTTCTAAATTGCAGGAAAAAAGAATAGCTTAAGATTTGTTTTATTACACCTTAAGTTCAATTTCTGCATTTCTCGATGTTTTCTTTAGAAATAGTTATGAGCATGTATACTTAAATGATCTTGTTTACGCTGTTTCTTTCACATATGAGTGCATGTTTAGGAATTCTTAATTGCTCCTAGATCCCATTCATCCATTTCTCCTCTTTTTCAGCATGATGAAATGATTCTCCTTTCCCTTTCATCCCTGATGTTCATTCCATACTTTCAGCACACCGACAATTGTATCCTGTGTGGCTATCCCGCTCCGTATCCCCTTGTGACCAAGAAAATGCTCGCAAGCCTCAATCTGTGACTCCATGCCCAATGGTTCGAAACTTATCACACCTTACCTTGCCTCTTTGTTCGAGAATCCTACCTTCCATCCAATCACAAAAACACTCCCTTGAGGCCAGAAAGCTAGCCTAAATCATCAACAAAGGTTGAATCATAAGGAGAGAGCCCTCTCCGATTGCAGGTGGGCTAGAACCTGCAATCCAAAGATTGGTTTGTGGTTACCTCGGCCGTATCCCTATTAGGAGCCTAGGGACACCCTGAGTGATAACATAATGGCGACTCTACTGGGGATCTCCTCAGATAAATTCATTAAACCAGTCTGTAGCTCTACAGAGGAAGAAACCGACTTGTGAAAGCCTCGGTCGACCAGTACCTGTGCACTCTACTGGGTATTCAAGCGCTTTGTTAATTTTTGCAAACCCCACTAGAGAAAGTGCTCCTGTTCTTCAGAGTTTGTCACGCTTAGTTCCGGTCTTTGATGGTGGACAGAGATCAGGCACTTCAAAGTCTAAGCATCCACCTGGCGACTCCAGTTCAATTTCAATCAAAGGCTCCACTGAGGAACAAACCAATTTTACAGCCAAAATACTCCATGTTCCCAAGTATTAACAGTGAGAGAGAATGACCGAGTCCTGGGATGATCTCCCATTTGTTGAAGCTTTAGATGAATGCAAAGAAATTTTATCAGAGTTTGAGCTTAATGAAGAATTTTTCAGAGCAATATTGTCAAAAATACCAGGCGGCCAGAATAAGCTTTTCCTTGAGTTAGTTGTTGAAAAATATGAGAATGAAATCGAACTCTTGGAAGCTCAGATACAATCATACAATATCTGCGACCCTAGAGAATTTTACCAAAATCTTCCTCCCCCAGTCCACAGGGAAATAGTGCTATCTCCTGAATTACAGTTTGAATATGATCTGGGTTTCAAGGCAAAGACAGAAGGACTAGCTGCTAGGCTCATTACCAAAGATGCAACTACTCCATCTGACCGAGAAGACCCGGAATCATGCCGAAGTCTCCCTTCTCCAACTCAGGAGGAAATATTGTTACCTACCGACTTGCAGACTCTGTATGATTCTATTATTAAGACAAGGACAAAAGGACTAGCTGCTAGGCTCATTACCAAAGATGCAACTACTCCATCCGACCCAGAAGACCCAGAATCCTGTCGAAGTCTTCCTTCCCTAACTCAGGATTAAATACTGCTACCTGCTGACTTACAAACTTTGCATGATTCTATTGTCAAGACAGAGACAGAAGGGTTAGCTGCCAGGCTTACCACCGAGGACGCAGCCGCTCCATCTGATCAAGAAGACCCAGAAGAAGTTCTCTCGCATGATGATTTTATTGATCCTATTGCAGACTACATGGAACTTCTGCTTGACCCAAGTTCTTTAGCATGCTTTCTCAGTGAAGACCAAGTACATCAACAACAACTGTTATATGCCACAACTTTGATTATGACAGCATATACCCGAATGATGCTTGTACGTTCAGAGACCATCAGTCAGCAAGTTCATCTTGTTTATCAGTTGCTTAAATGGCTGCACTGGTTGTTTGATCTCACCTAACGGCAAAGTAAGTTCTGGTTAGGGTAGATAGGTAGGAGAAATAAGGCAGCCGGGGAAAACAATTTTGTAGAAGATAGCCAACTAAAGACCAAGGCGTTCTGACTTGTTGTTCTTGACTTCTCACAAGGAGAAGCCATCCCCAAGTGGAGCCACTGTTAGCTTCCTGCTGCAGCAGGTTATTCATATTTCATGATTGACATTTTACAGGCCAAATATGTCATACTTTGCATGCTGCAATGCTCCATATTTTCTTAACAGTCTCCAAACGAAGAAGGCTACTTCAAGTTCATTCGATTTCCTTCCAAATTTTGTAAAGTTATCCAGGTATCGTCAACTTTTCAGTTAAAGGGAGGTCCAAACAGCCTAATCTTGGTCTCCCTAGGTTTAAATTTCTTGTTTTAGAATGTAGAGAATGCAAATCTGTCCAAACAGTTTAATCTTGGCAGATTCTTAGATAGGTAAACAAGCACAGGAGCCCAACATCTTAATTTGGGCCCTTGGAAGAAATAAGGGTAGTGTGTAGATAGGAAAGCATCAAAAGAAAAATGAATGACGGGTTTGCAAGTCTAAGTGCACCCAAATCAAAAGAAGAAAAAATGCTAGGTAAGTAGGCTGGGTAGGTAGTTCTGAGGTTGCTGAATCCTAATTGCTGATCAGTTCCAGGCTTTCAGGTGTCATCTCATCCAAGACACAATCAGCAAGAAATTCTATGCGAGAAGCTCAAAAGAGATATAACTAACTCCCCTTCTATTTTTTCCCCAATCATTAACTAACTTCCCCAAAAGAGGTCAAGATCTTCTTGACTCCTCTTAAGTTCAATCATTTTCATATCACTAGCTTGAGTAAAGATCTGCTGCACTCAAAGTTGTTCCATACTTTCTCTAAAGAATGGTCCTACCCCCTTGTAACAGCTTAAGGTCTCTCGAACTTAGTGCTTTCTTACCACCTCCATACTAACCATTAACATTATTATTTAGCTCCCTATATTTTCCCATCCCCCTACTAATACTATGCAACTCATCCCCTATATACATATCCCTCCCTCTGGTTGAAAAATAACCATAAGCACCCCCCGGAACTGCTCAGTTTACCTGAAACTTAGGAAGAACCCTTGACCTTCAAACCATCTCCCAGATACAATGGACTCCTTCGAGAGTATAAAATCCCTCTCACGTAATCGGACCCCTTCCGAAACCTCAAAATGCCCTTCGCACCCACCTACTTGCTCTTTCCGCCCAAAACCTTACACTCCGCAAAACCTTAAAGCCAGATCGTATCCCAAGATCGCACTTTCCCCTCCATGCAAGTTATGACCCATCCAGCACCACTCGACGCGATATCGCGATATCGGCAGTTGCAAGTGCTAAATGCCCAACATAATCACCCTCCATTCCCCGCCGATGCGATATTGTGATCGCATCGGAGCTAATTCATCACATTACCTCTAGTCTCAGCACCTCGTCATGTCATTTTGTACCAAGGACCCACCACAACTGACGTCATCTGCCGTATAGCCGATGTCATGCTGATGTCAGCAGCTAGAAAGCCGAAACTTCGCGCAGGAAGAAAAATCGCACTTCAGAGCTCCAGAACAAGAAATAGAGGCAGTTTGCATCGCTACGGGAATAGGCCGTTTCGAGGAATCTTCGGGGAATCTTTTGATTTCTTAGCCCCTTGTGCGCCGAAAAGCCCAAAAATCGCCTGATCGTGCCAAAATGATTCGGTTTAAAGACAGCAACAGATCAATAACAAAGTTTAAAGTGTATCAGATCAAATCATCAGGCATCAAACGTGTCAAAGAGTATCAGTCGACGGCAGAAGCCATCAATGTAGCGGCAAAGAGTATCAGTGAAAATCTTGAGCAGCGGCCCGAAGCAGGAGAACATTTAATATCTTCGAGTAGATTCATAGAAAGAGGGCGAAGCCACTTGAAGCTCTCAAATCATAATTATTGCACATTTTACTCATACCAGAGAAGAACTGCAGTTCCCAAAGCACAATCATTTCAGCAGCACCGCATCTAGCCCCCAAGGGCCACATTGTCACCTTTTCTGATTCAGCTACCCCTAGCGCAGCCAAAAAGATTTACTTGCATTTAATTCCAGCAACACTTAGATTTTTGAAGAGTTTTCTAGCAGACCTGTTTAGGTCGGTTGTAATGATGTCTTTCCGATATTTTGCTTATAAATACCACCCTGAACAATGTTGTGAGGGGTTGGTTGGTTGGTAGTAGTAGTTGGTCAGTTTCCCTTTCCAGCATTTTCTCCGAACAGAGACTCGCACTGTAACTGTCATAATTTCCATAATCAAAGATTGCTGAAAGCATGGATTGCGAAACTACTTGATGTTTTCTCTTGGCCAAGGAATGATTACGGAATTCCTGTGCTTCTGCATGATTCAATAAGTGTTTCTATCCTCTGTTTACTTTTATGTTTTTTACCACCATTCCACCTTCTAAATTGCAGGAAAAAAGAATAGCTTAAGATTTGTTTCATTACACCTTAAGTTCAATTTCTGCATTTCTCGATGTTTTCTTCAGAAATAGTTATGAGCATGTATACTTAAATGATTTTGTTTACGTTGTTTCTTTCACATATGGGTGCATGTTTAGGAATTCTTAATTTTTCCTGGATCCCATTCATCCATTTCTCCTCTTTTTCAGCATGATGAAATGATTCTCCTTTGCCTTTCATCCCTGATGTTCATTCCATACTTTCAGCAGACCGACAATTGTATCCTGTGTGGCTATCCCGCTCCGTATCCCCTTGTGACCAAGAAAACGCTCGCAAGCCTCAATCTGTGACTCCATGCCCAATGGTTCAAAACTACACACCCTTACCTTGCCTTTGTTCGAGAATCCTACCTTCCATCCAATCACAAACAACACTCCCTTGAAGCTAGAAAGCTAGCCTAAAATCATCAACAAAGGTTGAATCATAAGGAGAGAGCCCTCTCCGATTGCAGGTGGGCTAGAACCTACAATCCAAAGATTGGTTTGTGGTTACCTCGGTCGTATCCCTATTAGGAGCCTAGGGACAACCTAAGTGATAACACCAAGCATATTGCCTTGTAGCTGAAACATTCATGCAGTCTCTCAAGGGACTCCAATCCCCTTGACAAATCCACCCGTAACTCAAGACTTGCTAATGTGACTATCAAATACATGTCCATGAATATAGCACATATCCACATAATTTTAGACAAATCAAGGTTAAGAAGACTTCCTATGTGCAAAGCACTAATTGGTTTGGAATTAGGGTTTCCAAACATAGCCCAAGGAATTATTTTCCATTTCTTTTCTTTTACCTTTTTACCTTGTTTCAATTAAGGCTTATTTATATAAAACTATTACCTTGTCACACTAATACCAAGCATGTTTCCTGCAACTGCTCACACATGTCAACCAGATGTTCCAAATATCAAGACAAAAATATCTATCAATTTGAAATAAACCTTTACCAATACAAACAATCATGTCATAATCCATAATAATTAGACATAATGCTACAAATGTCACCTACTACACTCAAGTACATATCAACTGTCTCAACACATATGTATAAGCACAACCATCTTAAAGAAAGATCATTTGAACACATACTCGTATTATGCGATTCATCAAACATTCAACCAACTTGCAACCATACCACTTTAAATAAATCAACTAGACAACATAATCAAATAGTCAAGTACCAAATATACAACATAAGAAAACTCATATCTTAATGTATCTCAGGGGAGGCGATCTTATCTACACAAACAATGTAGGTTAGCATGATACAACTTCACAACATATCAACTCAAACATAAATCATGATATCCATAATAGTAACTAACTAACATGTTCACATCATAAGCTCATAAACATTTGCCATTCATGCATATCAATTGCATATGTACTTTTAATCTAGATCAGTATGACACCATATCACAAATATGTTGGCTCATACCTGAATATCGCAACCATAACCATCTGCATAGGTCAAACCAAGTTAACACAATACATATAACATCAAGATCTTCGATGCAATGAACACAACCATCACGCATATGACCAATCCAAATTACGACATCAAGATATCAATGAAATAACCCTAATCATCACGTTAATAGTATATAACAACAATAAGTTATATATCATGCTCATCAACAACATATAGCCTAATCATCAATTTATCTAATAAAAAGAAACAATAGAAATGCATACAACCACAGATTACCATCATTCTTGACTATCCGACTCATGTGCATATGACTATGCTAATCAATTATCATCTATTATGTACGTAACCATAACATCAAAATACATGTACATGAACCTGATGTACATAACCCTAATGCATACAACAATCTTCAACCTACATACCTGCATGCCCAACATACAATCATGCATGCCAACATGCTCTTGCCTCAAGGCCCAATGTTGCAACTTCACTTTGATGATCTACGTCTCTTGCTTTACCTCATTCAAAGCATTAGCATCATAACATACCAATAGAACTATTATGACCTAAATTGCATACCATGACTTCACAAGGCATGTTTGACCTACTATTCATGCATAACTATAACCAAGACCATACATGCGTAACGACTACATATAGACATATAACACATGTGTACAAAACCATATACACATCGTTCTAGCTAAAGTCTAGTCATCAATGCATGACCATATCAACTTCACAAATTGTGACATCTTGAATGAAAACAACCATTACTCCATTGTATGGATTTCCAAATGCAACCATCAACATTCATAAGCAATGCCTAATCAACTACACATACGCATGAACACATATAGTCGAGCAAAAGTGATCAATACTTGTAACCAACCTACAAGACTAATACATGTAATCAAACATACAAGAATGAAACCTAACACACAAGGATGAAATCAAGCAACATTCAACAACATGTAAGTGATATATAACAATACGTAACCAGTCATATAGTCATGACGATGAATTCCACAAAATAAACATCAAGTTTTTCATGACACCCTTACTACAACCATTATCAACTTTATGCAATGCAACAAGCACATGGAATGCAAGTGTAAGAGACACACAAGCAACTGACATGCATCCATGACCAACACACACCCCCCATCCAATCTGAGGGGTGAACCATGCTCTAATACCACTCTATAACACCCTCCTCCCACATCTACCCAATTAACTAGCCAACCTAGCTGAACATGTGAGGAGAGGCTACTATGTTTGGATTCGACCTCCTATGTGACATTAAGGAAGTTGAATTGATGATAACATAACACACATACATTCCACATCAACTCCAAGACCCCGTGGAACCAATTTAACACTTCAGACAACTTTCCCTTGGGTCCTACTGAAGTCTTAAGACTTTCAACCCCTGGCCACTCTCATGCTATAAGCATGATAGTGTCTAGACGCCAAAGTCACTCTCACAGGCCTATGTGTCAGTGTCCGTAGAATCTTTTCAGCAGACTTGTACCATCATCCCCACGATTTGAGCCACTTTTTCAGGCCAAAAACCCATGCCACTATCGATAATGGAAATATAACCTAAGACTAGCAAAAGAATAAGGAAACAATGATCCAAAAGAAATAATTTAAACAACACCCTAATCAGACCCCTACTAGCCATGATAGGAATTTTGTCAAATATATCATAAACATGTAAAATAAAAGTGTAACCAACATAATTAAACATAAGGATTTCATACTCTGTTCCCTCATGTCATTTGCTGCATCATCATCTATTAGGTCATAGATACATTATCCCTTCATTTACAAGTAAAAACATGTTGAGAGACATACATAGCTATTGTCATAGAATATACATGTAACCAACATAATAGGGACACAAATATCATAAACATATCATTCGTAAAATCCACATATACATCAATATGTTTACACATGAAAACCAAGAGTCCAATGAATGTCTCATTAATGAATACAATAAACCAACCAGAGATGGGACTACCACATTCAACCCGACCATAGATTGGTTGAGCCAAGTCTCTCTTTAGCCAATCACCCATGTGCCATATTTAAAGCATGAATGTGGGACTCATAGAACACAACAAAAACAACCAAACAATCATGAATTCCATCAAAGTTATCCACCTACACTGTGAGGATTTGAGTGCCTCCTAGTCCCTCAGGTTTTACCATAATCCACACTCCTATCTAGGGATCACTAAGCCCTACATCGAGACACATTCTATAGTCTTTACCATACATCCCATGCCAGGACTACTAGGCCCAAAGGAGAGAAATCCACCTCTTGGATTTACCATATATCCTACCATTCACCAACAAGGATTCTTAGGCCCACCAAGGCACACATTCTTGTATTTACTGCAACCCACACTCTGGGTCAGGGGTTACTAGGCGAGTGGCTTTACCATGATCCATTGTTTAGTTCAGGGACCACTAGGCCATGTGTTTTTCATTTCAGAGATCCACCCCACTCATCTTTGAATCCAGTTGGCCATCCCACATCAACTGAAGTATGAGAACCCATCTCATCAAGTCTATCAGGAAATGGCAAGGTGATCCAAAAATGGATCCTGGATAAACCTCTAAGTCTAAAAGACTTCATGAAAGAGGTAAAAGGTGCCAAATGGCACAAATCCTTTGTAAATCAGAGGAAAATGAAAATCGCAGGCTACTCTTAGAAATAGTCTCATCGAAGGGATCCCTCCATTCTGAATCCAATGCAACTTAGATGGGAGAAAACAGACTTCGAATGGGAAATCTATCATAAAATGAAGCTGCCCTTTTTCAAAGGGAAAAGAGGCAAAATCCCTTGAATAATGGGTATAAAACCCTTTAAGTCTTCCAAATCTCCCAAAAAGTCCAAGATCACCGAAAAAAGGAGAAGTTATGGAGAAGGTGGATAACACTATCGGAGGTTAAAAACATGAAGAAAACCATGAAAACAAGGCTAACGGAGGTTTGAATAGTGGTTGCACAAGGGCCGTCGGATCTAGCCGATCAACGGTCTAGATTCGATCGGTGTATTGCATTAGCAGTGAGAAGCAGATCGGCAATCGCAATCGGTGTTGGCATGAACCATGTATATGGGAAGACCACGGGTTTATGTGATATGTGATTGCGACATGTCACATCGCAATATCCCATTGGCACATTACAGTGGAGCAGGGATGATATCTATATATTATATATATATATATATATATATATATATATATATAATATATATATATAGATATATATATCTATATATATACATATATATATGCCCGATGCAATGGTCGAACCCAACGGGGCTGTAAACGACATTTGATATATTTTGAAGTCCATTGAAATGGAAGTTTTACATACATTTTCACATATTTCATTTAGTAAACGAAAAGCGAAGGGAAGCACAATACGATGTAAACTGGACTCGAAAGGGTTCGGGAACGAAAATGTATAACATTTGAAATTTGCTAAAGCCATATTTGCATTATTTTCAAAATTTCAATGTATTTTAAAATACAAAGTGGAAACCATGGAGCAGGCCAATTGCGATATACAATAACGATTCCCAACCAGACGTGATGGCTCTGTAAAGAACAATTACGAATGTTTCAAGTCCAAAGAACAGTGTTTCTGTGGACTTTTCCATGTATTGCAGCGTTCTTTGTGTAAACACAGAGCAACTATTTTTTAAGGATTCAAAGCGCCGATAGACCCCTTCTATTACCAAATAGGTGGCATTCATCCCTGAGGGCATTTGGAAATGATTGCTAACTCCCAGAGACAGGTTTAGAATGGATTGTGGTAGGAATATAGAGAGCTTGAAAGGGAAAACCAACAGACAACACCGATTTGGCTTTTAAGCCTTGAATGTCAAACACTGTTGGGGCTGCTGAATTGTTGACGATGGCTCGATTGATGTTGTTGTTGAAGGTTGTTGTTGGAGTTCTGCTATGAAGCAGAAGCCAAAGAGGCAACGTAGAAGCCAAAGAGGCAACACAAGAAGAAAAGGAGCAGCTGAGGGAGCCTCTGGGGTCACTTGAAGTTCAAGTGAAAAGCTAGAGAGTTGAAGGTTGCAAAAGGTAGAAAGAAGCCAGAGCCAAAGATCCAGAGAGCTAGAGCCAAAGCCAAGAGCCAAAGTTAGAGCCAAGAGCCCGAACCAGAGCTTAAGAGCCAGAGTCAGAGCCAAGAGCTAGAACCAAGAGCCAAAGAGCCAGAGCTAAGAGACAGAGCTTCAAGAGCCAATGGATTAAATGGAGTCTAAACGAACTGTTTTTGTGTAAAACAGTAGGAGTTGGGCCAACATCTTGTAAAAAAGACTATAACCATAATCCCAGAGAGTCTAGTTGATTTGAATAGACCTCAATAAGACGTAGCCCAAGATTTGTGGGTGAACTCCAAATTAAATCGATGTTTCTGTATGTGTTTTATTGTTGAATTATCTCTACTATTTTTTTCTGTTATATGTATTTATACGTCAGTATCAACACACTAATTTACAGCATAACAACAGAAATTAAAGCAAGTAATTAGTTGAAAACAAATACAAGCATACACCCATATTTTCAAGAATTTCTTAATTCTGCATTGGTTAATCAAATAGACTTGGGAAAATTCAAGCTTTGGAAGTGGGAGAGGTTATTGTAACCTAGACAAGAAGCCTAAGAGCCCCATTTTCAGATCATGTGATATCATAGCCAAGTTTGATTAACCCCACCTTCAAGGAAGGATTATATTGGAATGCTTGATTGACAGACCAAAGACTTCTTGTCTGAAAGGTGTTTGAACAATAAGAGGTTGATTGTAAGCTTGTTTTGCAACCTCACTATTTTTTGAGTTTGCAGAGGTGAAGGGAAAGCTATTGCTAGCTAAGTCCAAGAAGGAAAATAAGGAAGAAGGGCTAAAGGCACTCTTCTTATCCCAAAGGACCTCAAAGCAGTCCTTGGAGCATAGGAGGTTTGTTAAAAACGGTTTCTTGAATAAGTACTTTATTTATCTTGTTGAATTTTTTTTGTTCATTGGCATAATGACAACTTCTACAAGTGGGTCCTCAAATTTTTCTCTCTTCACAAGATTCTTTGATGAAGACATGAAACAAAACTTGTCCACTATGATGGATATGGTGAGAGAAATGTATGAGGATGGAAGGAACATTAGCATGCTTGGAATGCAGTTAAATTCCATGAAGGAAGAGAAGCAATTTCTTGTTGACAAATTGTAGGAAATGGAGAGGCAACTTCATATTGCAAATATGAACTTGAAGAGGATGCATGAGTTGGAAACACAACTCTTTGTTTCCCAAGAATCCTTAGTGAAGTACCAGCTTGAAGAAGAGTTAAGGCATTCCAGTTTGTATTCAAATTCTTTTGAGAATTCTTGTATTGGTTCTTTTGAAAAACATACTAAAGGCATAGGTTCCAAGCTAATGTCTAAGATGGTCTATGAAGGAAAGGGCTTGGGAAAGCATGCAAAAGGTATTGTTGAACCAATAATGGTTGAGGAAAGGCCTAAATATTTGGGTCTTGGCTATGGACAATCTTTTGGAGAGAATTCCAAAGCTGCCATGAAAACCATTGAAATAGTCCGAAGAAGGAGTTTCATTTCATGTCCTTTACCTCATAAATGTGAAGGTTATATCCAAGAGGAATATAGTAGCTTCAAACATCAATTGTAGGATGCAGGTGTTTAGAAGCATGCAATTGAACTAGAGAGTTGGGAAGACTCTAACAGCCTTGAAGAGTTTGATGGTGTTCCAAAGGGAGCCACTTCTTCATTTGCTTCACCTCCTCATGAGGGCAATAAAGGTGAAAGAGGCAGGTATAAATCTGGTTCTAATTATATTCCTTTTGATTTTGCAAAGCATGATAAATTTCCACATAAGTATGGGGAAAGAGTTGCATGTTCCTTTTATGGTTTGGATAACCATGATGTTTTTAGATGTTGGAAGAGAATGGCCGCATACAGGAAGCAAAAGAAGGAAAAGAAGCAAGCAGCCAAAGGTCCATTGGACAAGGCAAATCATGCTATCAAGAGGATGCACATGCAATGCGCTTACTTCCATAAGCAAGTACATCTTGCTACAAAGTGTTGGACATTGAATCCAATAATGCTTCCACCAAAGCTAAAGAAAGTGGAAAGAGAAGATGGCAGAAATGGAAGTGAAGACTCCATGAATGATGTGTCTCAGAATCATTCACATGTTGATGCTGATGTGCAGGCAAGGGTAGTACCTTTGAAAGGGACTGGTAAGGAACAGTTAGAGTTGTTATCCAATTAATATTGCATGTATATTGATGCATCTACATCATATTTCATTACAACTTCGAAAGTAGAGTGTGCTTAAGTGAAAGTTGAATGATGAAATGCATGCATGAGCACAGGGATGTTGATGATTTCCTTGTTTATGAACATGTATGTGTAATTAACTTGCATGGTTGATTGCCTTCACATGCATGTGATGCCATGTTGACTTGAAGGAAGTTAACTTGGTCTCCAAATGGAGATAATGATGAAGTGTTTCATCTTTTGAAAAAGAGTCCTAATGGTCTTTTTCTACATGCTTGACTTAAGCGTCATCTGTTTAAAGGCATGTTTTGTGGGCTTGTTTTCTAGTCCATCATTTGTATGCAGAAGTAAGACATGGAAGTGTTCACAAGATATGAAATCTATTTCTCTTGTTGAAGCAGGAGTTATTCCATCCAGTTGTTGTCTGTATGCTTGTTGTTGTTGGCAACTTGGGAAACAGGTACAAATGAATGTCTTGTGGAGTAGATGTACTTACATTTATTGAGCCACCTTGGATCAATGATCAAGGAAAAGAATCTCAAACTAGCTTCTATGACCATTTCAGTAGAAGCTCTGCAGGAGGGCAAGGAGGAAGACAGTTCTTCCCAAGAAGACTAGCCCATCTAGAGAAGGGAAGTGGTTAGACACTTTGGTTCAGAGGCACTATATAATGGCAAGTGTAGGGAGGCTGAAAGAAGAGGGTGACTCACTCTCATTTACTGTTCAAATCAATATATAATATTTTGGAGACCAAATTTCTTTTAGTGGGAAGGCGTGATCCAAAAATGGATCTTGGATAAACCTCTAATTCTAAAAGACTTCATGCAAGAGGTAAAAGGTGCCAAATGGCACAAATCAGAAATCGTCTCATCATAGGGATCCCTCCATTCTAAATCCTTTTACACTAAAATTTGTCACCATGACTATCTGCAGTTAATATGGCTCCATCAATAGTCATATTATCCTCGTTGTCAAGCCTAATACCTCTGCTCTTCATGTCAAACTTCAAAAAAGAGAGAAAGTCACTAAAAACATGTTTATCTCTGGGTACGCAGGTTCTCTCTACCTTGCCTACGTGTACACATCCCAAACTCATTGTACCTGCATACTTGTACGCTCTGTAAGCCAAAGGATGGGTGCGTACCCCGACAAATGTCAAAAGGCGCGAGTTTCATCTTAAAAAAGTTACATGTGGTCAATTCTAGAGCCTTCTAGAAGAGTGTTTGACGTGTATTGAGCGCCTCCAGATGGTTCATGCATCCCTATGATAGAGGAACTTATCCCATCAAGAGAGGAGCTACCCCATCCAAAAGAGGGAGTATCCCATTGATATTGGAACTGAATAACTTCCTCTAGAACACTAATAAATACAGGCCTTGGGGCCGAGGAGGGGAGGTTGAAAGCTGAACATTCCAAAGGGTAGATGCTACTGGAATTAGGACATCCATTGTAAGCTTGTGAGGAGAGATTACCATCCTTTCTTGTTTCATTTGGAAGTGGGTGAGCTTGTCAAAGTAGAGGAAAACTCTTGCTGGACCCTGGGAGGAACTTGCACAACACCAAGGCTCAGGTTGTAATGGTTTCTTTTTTGTTTCCTCAATACAAATAAGTCCATTCTTCTCAATGATTTGTTGTTAATGAATTGTTTCATATACTCCTTGGTCTATATGTTGAATATGCTTTGTTTTATGGAATATTCAGGTGTTATGTAATCGTTTGATTGTTAGTGTATGCAGGTTTCAAAGTGAAGGAGGACCTCATCTGGATCAACGAAGCTAGGCTGCTACAACAAGCGTTGGACCTAAGGTAAGATCGAAAAACACTTGGTTTCTCATAGGATAATGTATATTTAGAGAAGGATTGCTCTTACTTGTTTTGTTTGTCACTAGAGAGTCTTAGACTCCTAGGGAGGTTAGTTTTGTCAGTAAAAATAACTCTTTCCGCATGACAAATCCAATGCAACTTAAATGGGTGAAAATGGACTTCTGATGGGAAAGCTATCATAAAATGAAGCTGCCACTTTTCGAAGGAAAAAGAGGCAAAATCCCTTGAATAATGGGTCTAAAAACCGTCTAAGTCTTCCAAATCTCCCAAAAGGGCAAGACCACCAAAAAAAGGAGAAGTTATGGAGAAGGAGAATAACACTGTAGAATATTAAAAACACGAAGGAAACCATGAAAACAAGGCTACCAAAAACTTGAACAATGGTTGCACAGGCGCAGTCGGATCTGGCCGATCAACGGTCCAGATCTGGTTGGCATATCGCATTAGTGGTGACAAGCGGATTCGCAATCACAATTGGCGCTGGCATGAACCATGTATATGGGAAGGTTGTGGGCTTATGCGATATGTGATTGCGACAAGTTGCATCGCAATATTGTGTTGGCACATTATAGTGGAGCGGGGCCGATATACCAACACAGATTATTATATAATATATATAAAATTATATATATATATATATATATTATATATAATATAGATATATAGTATTTATATATATATATATATATGCCTAATGCGATGGTGAGACCCGACGAGGCGGTAAACGACATTTGATATCTTTTGAAGTCCGTTGAAAAGGGATTTTTACATGCATTTTTGCATATTTCATTTAGTAAATGAAAAGCAAAGGGAAGCGTGATGCAATGTAAACCGGACTCGAAAGGGTTCGGGAATGAAAATGTATAACATTTGAAATCCGCCAAAGCCATGTTTGTGTTATTTTCACCGTTTTAGTGTATTTTAAAATACAAAGGAGAAACCATCTAGCAGGCCAATTGCGATATGAGATGGTGATTCCCAAGTGGACTTGATGGAGTTGTAAAGCACAGTTATGAATGTTTCAAGTCCAAGGAATAATGTTTCTGTGGATCTTTCCGTGTAATGTGGTATTCTCTGTGTAAACACAGAGCAACCATTTTTGAAGGATTCAAAGCACCGATAAACCCCTTCCATTACCAAATAGGTGGCATTCATCCCTCACGGAATTTAGAAACGGTTGCTAATTCTTAGAGACAGGATTTGAATGGATTGTGGTAGGAACACAAAGAGCCCGAAAGGGAAAACCAACAGACAGCACTGATTTGGCTTTTAAGCCATGAATGTCAAAGATTGTTAGGGTTGCTGAATTGTTGACGGTGGCCAAGTTGTTGTTGCTCTTGAAGGTTGTTGTTGGGGTTTTGCTATGAAACAAAAGCCAAAGAGGCAATGTAGAAGCCAAAGAGGCAACACAAGAAGAAAAAGAGCAGCTAAGGGAGCCTTTGGGGTCACTTGAAGTTCAAGTGAAAAGCCAGAGAGTTGAAGGTTGTAGAAGGCAAAGAGAAGCCAAAGTTGAAGAGCCAGAGAGCCAAAGCTAGAGCCAAGAGCCACAGTCATAGCCAAGAGCCTGAACCAGAGCCAAAGAGCCAGAGTCAGAGCCAAGAGTCAGAACTAAGAGCCAAAGAGCCATAGCCAAGAGCCAGAGCTTCAAGAGCCAGGGGATTAAATGGTGTCTGAACGCGCTGTTTTTGTGTAGAACAGCAAGAGTTGGGCCAAGATTTGTCAAGAAGACTAATACCATAATCCCAGAGAGTCTAGTTGAGTTGACTAGAGCTCACTGAGACATAGCCCAAGAGTTGTGGGTGAACTCTAAATTAAATAATTGTTTCTTTGAGGGTTTTATTGTTGCATTATATCTGTTGTTTTTTTTGTTATATGTATTTATACATCAATATCAACAAACTAATTTACAGCATAACAATAGAAATTAGCTCAAGTAATCAGTTGAAAACAAATACAAGCATACACCCATATTTTCAAGCATTTCTTAATTCTGCATTGGTTAATCAAATAGACTTGGGAAAATTCAAGGTTTGAAAGTGGGAGAGGTTCTTGTAAGCTAGACAAGAAGCCTAAGAGCCCCATTTTAAGATCACAAGACTAGGCTAAAGAACACTGTCACACTTGGAAAAAACTATTCCATGATAAAAAATAACCACATGCAATACCATGGATGAAAAATCTAGTAAGGAAAATACACATGAAAATCAATATTTGCAATGAATCCTATGGTAGCTTCTTGTTCATGTACTTCCCTGCTTGATATTTACTTCCTCTTGCCTTCTATGCCTTTCTCGCTCCAATGCCAAAGTGATCAAAGAAAAATCTAAGTGTCCAAGAGTGAGAGAGGGAGAGAGAGTAGAAGAGAGGTCTAAAACTGAACTGATTAAGCTTGCCAACTGATCCTCAGAATCCTTTTTATCAATGAGGCCTCTATTTTTCTTCATTTTCCTTCATTTTCCTTCGATTTCCTCCTCACATGAAACCCATGACCTTTCACCTTCATTTTATCCTAATTCCCATTATTTTCATAAATAAATGTGCCTAAAATGCCATTTTACCTTTCCAAAGCCTTAGCCATTTCCTTTGCCAATGTCATTAGCCATAAACAACCAAATGAACACCCACACTAGGATGTCTTGCCCACCATTCAGCTTGGAATACTTGTCCCATAAACCATGGTCTTATATATTTTTACATGGAATTTTTACTAGGGTTGTTATAGTGCGCAGGAGGCACAAATTGTTGGGGATGTTGGTCAGAGTATTCCACGTATCTATGTAGCATTGGATAAAAAATAGGAAGAGCATTAGGAATCTATCATTGAGATGGATGGTAATATTTTTGATCAAGTTATTTATATTTTGATTGGCCCTAGATATAATTATAGTTATGCTAGTCCTGACTTGGTGGATAAGTGTGGTTTGAGTAAGGAATTGCATGCAGAGTCTTGGTTGGTACAATTCGCTACAGGTACAAAGAAGCCAATTCATCATTGGGTAAGATCTTGTACATTTGATTTAAATGGTATGCCTACAACAACACATCTAAATGTATTACCATTGAGATCATACAGTATGATGTTGGGCATGTATTGGTTGTATCTTCATAGAACCAAGGCAGATTGTTATGACAAAGATATTGAGTGTGTTGATGAAAATGGGGAACCCAGAGTCTTACAGGACAAGAAGAAAGACACATCAATTAGGATGGTGATAGCTACGCAAGCAAAGTGTAGCCGTGTGAAAGGGTGCAAGCTATTTGCAGTACACATTTCTAGTGATAATTGTAAGGAAGTTGAGGATATAGATGTGTTGAGAAGGTACCCATTTTTGCAGTAGTTCAAGGATGTATTTCTTGAGGACATTACAGATTTGCCACCTCACAGGGAGGTAGAATTCTATATTGAGTTAGTAGCAAGGGCAGCTCCAACATCAAAATCACCTTACAATACAAATAGACTTTAGGTGGTTGATTTGAAGCTATAGTTGAATGAAATGTTGGACAAGAGATACATTAGGCCCAGTGTATCACCATGGGGTGCAAGACTATTGTTTGTGAAGAAGAAGGATGGTACTCTCAAATTATGCATTGACTATAAGAATTTGAAGAAAGTGCCCATCAAAAACAGGTATCTATTGCCAAGGATTGATGATTCGTTTGATCAGTTTAAGGGGGCAACAATGTTCTGTAAGATCGACTTGAGGTTCAGATACCATCAGGTACACATCAAAGAGGAAGAAATTTTCAAGACAACTTTCCGGACCAGGTATGGAAATTATGAGTTTGTTGTAGTTCCATTTGGCTTAACTAATGCTCCAACTATGTTTATGTGCTTGATGAATAGTGTGTTGTGTTTGTATTTCGATAACTTTGTTATTGTGTTCATTGATGGCATACTGGTATATTCTAAAAATGAGAAAGAGCATGCTAAACATTTAAGGACAGTTTTGAGGTTGTTAATAGAGCATCAGTTGTATGCTAACCTCAACAAGTGTAGTTTCTTTCAGACTAAGGTACACTACTTGGGGCATGTGGTCTTCAACAAGGGAATTGCAATAGATCCAAAAAAGAGAAGAGACATCATCAGATGGGTAGCTCCTAAGAATGTGGATGAGGTGAGATCTTTCATATGGTTAGCAGGCTATTAGAGGGGGTTTATGAGGAACTTCTCATAGATTACTTATACTATTACATCATTGCAAAGGAAAGGTAATAATTTTGAATGGACAGAGGAGTGCGAGGCCAGTTTTGAGCATCTCAAGTAGTTCTTGACACATGAACTAGTGTTAAAGATGGTAGATCTGAGCAAATAATTTGTAGTATGAACATATGCTTGCAAGAAAGGCCTTGGTGGAGTCCTTATGCTGGATCGATGGGTGGTATGCTATTATTTACGAAAACTTAATGAGCACGAGCATAACTACCCCATGCATGATCTTAAGTTAGCAATAATTATATATGCATTGAAGATGTGGAGACATTATCTTCTGGGCAAGAGGTTCACATTGATGAGTGGTCACATTGGTTTGTGGTATATATTTGACCAAATGAATCTAAATGGTAGGCAGGCTTGGTGGTTGGCTACAATCAGTGAGTTTTATTTTGAGATCAAATATATCAAAGAGAAGAAGAATAGAGTGGTAGATTCTCTTAGCAAGCAGATATAGGTAAACCACTTAGCAACTATGAGCTCCTATGGGATAAATCTATAGGATAGGATCTTGCAGGCAGGTTAGTGGGATGTTAGATATATGGATATTTGTGCACAAGTTACAGAAGAGTACTGGTACAGGTACAGGTCAAGGTGATAGTACAGGTGATAGTATAGGTATAGGCACAAGTGATGGTATAAGTAAAAATGAGAGTACATGTATAGGTACAATTACAGGTATAGGTGAAGGTGCATAGGATAATGATTATTTTCACTTACAACAGATGGATTGGTCACCTTTCGAGACAAGATATATGTGCTAGATAGAGGTGATATCAAGAAAGTGATCTTGAGGGAATTTCATGTGAAACCTTATTCAGGTCACCCGGCCTACTAGAAGACACTGAGAGCAGTGAAGATATTTTCTTATTTCCAAATTTCAAGAGGGATGTAATAGAGTTTGTGGCTATATGTTTTGATTGTCAATGAGTGAAGGTAGAGTGTAAACATCCAGGTGGATTGTTACAGTTGATTGCAATTCTAAAGTGGAAATCGGAAGTCATTTTCATGGAATTCATCATAGGATTGCCGAAAAGTGTGAGACAACATGATTCCATCATGGTCATTGTGGACAGGTTGAAAAAGGTTGCACTCTTAATTCCAATGAAGTCTACATTCTCAGCTAGCGATGTAGCCTAGGTAGTCATCATAGATGTGGTTAGATTTCATGTTGTTCCGAAGAAAATTGTGTCAGACACAGATGCGATGTTCACTTCCAAGTTTTGTGTCAGACATGTTAAGGATGTATGTGATGCATCAGTAGCAGAAGTGGGAGGAGTATCTTCCCTTGGTATAATTTGCATACAACAATGGGTATCAGGTATCTTTGGAATGATTATGTTTGAGGCACTGTATGGGCATAGTTGCAATACTCCTATCAGTTGGATTGATTTGGTTAACATGGTGTTGATTAGATTAGATATGTTGACAGACATGAAACAAGAAATGAAGATAATCAAGAAAAATTTAAAGGTAACACGTGATAGGAAAAAGATCTATGCAGATCGGAACAAGTTTTTCACAGAGTTCAAGGTTGGAGAAGAGCTGTACTTGCACATCAAACCGAAGAAGAGCTCCTTGCAGATTGGATCATGTGCGAAGATGACACCACAATTTTGTGGACCCTTCAATATTATTGAAAGGATTGGGCCAGTAGCCTATCCGCTTGCACTGCCTCTGACAATGAAACTCCATGATGTTTTCCAAGTATCATTGCTTAAGAAGTATGTTCAGGATGTTGATCATGTGATTGACTGGTATGTATTGCAGGTGGAACCAGATGGAGAATTCCTATCGAAGCCTCAGTGTATATTGCATAAAAGGTGCTCATGCTCCAGAACCGAGAAATTGGGAAATTTAAGGTACAATGGAAGCACTTTGGTCCCAATGAAGCTACATAGAAGATGGAAGATTAGATGTGGGCTATGTATCCTTCCTTGTTTTCTAGTTGAGGCAAAGCAATTTTGGCTTGGTGTTTTGGTATATTCTTTGGTATATGTTTTGATATATGTTTTGGTGGTGATGGTTTATGCACATATGTATATGGATGTAAATACCGCCACGAGCTATGTTATAAATCTCCAATAAGCGGTATGGGTGTCATGTCATTATGAGTTTATGCTTATGTTTCATGTTGGTTTGCCTCTCAGCAAGTTGATTATTGTAAATACTACAACTAGCTAAGTTTTAAAGGTCCATTGATAGTATATTTTTCTTGCAAAATTTTTGTGGTTATACGTGTTGTTCAACATTGAGGATGGTGTTCTCTCAAGGGGGAGGGCTCCATAACAAACCTGGTGAAGATTACATGTAATAAAAGTAAATAAAAGAAAAATTATAATCATGGATGACGAGACACTTATTCTAGGTTGAATGTTGGGAAAGATCCTAGTGATGGGGATCACTTGTGATTGTTTGTGGCTAAAGAAATTAGGAAAGGCAATGGATAAGTCGTTGGAAAGGAAAAATGGAATTTTTGGCACATTTATTTATGAAAATAATGGAAATTAGGAGAAAATGGAGGTGAAAGGTCATAGATTACAAGTGAGGAGGTAGATGAAGGAAAATAATGGAAATTGAAGAAAATAGAGTCCTCATTTATAAAAAGGCTTCTGAGGATTAGTTGGTAACCTTTTTTCAGTTCATTTTTGGAGCTCTCTCATTATTGTATATCTCTCATACTCTTGGAGACTTAGAGTTTTCTTGGAGAACTCTTTGTGGGTGTGGCACACTTGGATTCTTGGATCAAGAAGGCAAAGGAAGATCAGGAAACTGCAAGATGGCATCGAGATCAACAACTATATCATATTTTCTTTCATGTATCAAGTTGCATGTATTTTTCATTCACTTTTTTTTGCATGCATGGCATATGCATGTGGTTTATTGGTTTTCATTTGTCATTGGCATGGAGGATTAACTGGATTGATAATGGATTACTTAGCCTTGCAATTTCCTAGATAGCCATTGTGATTGTTGGTTTACTTTCATTTATTGTTTTTGGTTGGTTCTCATGTTTCCTTAGCTTGGGTTGAGTTACTAGCTCTTGGATGCTTGGTTGAAAAAATTCTCTGGAGCCTAATGGCAACTGTGGGTTGAGTTACTAGTCCTAGGGCCTTGGTTGGAACAAATGCTCTAGAGCCCTAGATGGCTGGGATAGAGACCAGTCTGATGATGGTTTTGTGATGTCTGAACATGAGGTGGAATCACTATTTGATGGGTTGAGGTGGATGGCCTCTAGATGCCTTGGATGAATTTTGATTGATGTGTTCTAAGAGATCCCACATTCATTCTTGGAATGTGGCATGGGGGGGAATCGCTGAAGAGAAATTTGGCTCAGCCATTCTATGGTTGGGTGGTACATTGAAGTCCCGTCCCAGTTTTGGATTTTGTATCATTAATGAAAGGTTATTTCTCCTTGTATTTCTATGAGAATTTTGATGGATCGTATGTGGTCTACATGGCTATACTTTCATAAGTATTTTTGTTGCTATTATGTTTTTTATTTATGTCTTTTATGACAACAACTTATATGGCTTTCACCATGTTTTTAATTGTGAATGAATCATCAATGTATCTATGACCTAATGGATGGAATGGAAGTTGATGTGTTGAGGCATCAATGGTTCTTAGTGATTCTCAGCTAAGTATGAGACCCCTATGCTCAAAGCTATTATTTACACCTATAGTTGACATATTCATGACATGTTTGAAAAAATGCTTGTCATGGCTAGTAGGGGTCCAGTCAAGGTTTCATTGAAGTATTTTCTTTAGTACTATAATTTGCATGTTATTTTATTGTTATGAAGATGTCACGAAATTCTGGGCAGTGACCTAGGCTTTGGGCCTGAAAAAAGTGGCTCAAATCCCAGGGACACTAGCATAACATTGATAAGTTTATTCTCTAGATGCTTGAAGGCAAGCCTGTGAGAGTGACTTTGGGTCTCTAGACACTTTCATGCCTATAACATGAGAGTGGCTGAGGCTTAATTTTTCCAAAATTTTAATGGGACCTAAGGGAAAGTTGTCTGAAGTGTTGGATTGGTTCATGAAGGTCTTAAAGCTGATGTTGAATGTATGTATGGTTTGTTTCCGTTGGTTCCACTTCCCTAACATGATTTAGGATGTCGAATCATATCATAGTTACCTCTCATTGTATGTTTACCCGAGATGTCTGGTTGCTTGGGTAGATGTGGGAGGAGGGTCTTACATAGTGAATGAATGAACTCTTTGAGATAGGTTTCTCAAATGTAGAAGAAAACTCCCATGCTCTAGCAATTATTTCCGGTCACTTATTTATATTTTATGTGGCATGAGAGCTAATACCTACCATTAAATACGATGTTTCTATCATGCTTTAGGGTGTGTTAGGCGTACTTCATGAAAATTCAGGTGCTTGGATAGTCATAGGGATCATGAATAGGATAGTGGAACAAAGAGGCTCTTGAACTTATTTTATTTTTCTTTTGAACTTTAGATTAGTTTCCTCTTGCTTTGTGACAGAGTGAAAAACGGAATCACTTGTATCTTGGTGTAATTTTAAGAGTCTTGTGGGTCCAATATTGAAAATGTCGACCTTAGGTTTCCATTCATTAATAATTTTCTTATTTCACATGCTTACATTATCAAATTGCAACTTCTTGGTAGTCCTATTATAGTTTGCATGGTTGAAGAGTCTCCCCCAAAGGTGACCAACCTTCAACATCCAATTCTCTAACTAATTTTTGAGTCTTGTACATGCATGATACCACCTAGTCTAGCGTAGTGGCACTATCTAGTGCCATCTATGGGTCCTTCTACATTCTAGGATGCCATTTTTCTCAAGATTTTACTCCTTGATGAAGTAACAATGTGAAACTTTTCTACAGTGACTCATAGAGGTGGTTCTTCCCATTCTCCTTCATTAAAATGTCGCTTATTACTCTCTCTAACTATTATAATATATTTCCTTATTTAGGTTGAAGAGGAACTCTAGAAAGCCTGTGGAGTTGAAACTAGTTGAGTAATAGTATAATTATTTCATAATTCATTGGTTTACACTTTAGTATTGGTGCTTACTTTTGTAATTATATCATCAGTAGGTGTGGGTGTCTCCTTGTCCTTGGATGGATTGGTGTGACTTTCTCTACTTTCTTCAACAAAACTAGTAAGCAATTTTCCATATTAACCAAAGCTAGGTGTTTCAAAAATATCCTTTCTCTACTTTCTTTAACAAAAATAGTAAGAAAATGTCCATATCTGACCAAATCTAGTCTTTCAAAAATATTCCATTAGGTTTAAATCCTTAGGTGTTTTCAACCTTAGAAAAATTAAAGGGCTTCAGAATTTTGCAAGGTGAGCATAATTCTTCACAATAATTTCTCAAATAGTAAATGAAAATGTTATAAACTACTTCTTCTTTCTCTCAAATAAAATAAGACATGGGTGATACTATCTGTAAACCTTTGTTGTAAAAAGATCTATCCAAAATAAAATTTGGCAATAACACACGTTTATCATAATAGACATATAGTATAATGAGAGTATGGTATTTTCCTAATGTATCCCCTTTACCCATAAGAACTTTTAGGTCTCTAAGGATATTGTCCAAGGCTCCTTCCCTATTACTAGAGGGTTAAATTCTTTGAAAAATTGTTCTTGAAGTTAAAAAGATTGGAATCGGGCCTTACGCCTCCATAGAATGGGATATTATAATTGCATAGTCTCTATTTCAAGATTTAACTTTATTTGGAATGAATTTCAATAGTAAATTGCCATTAATAGGTATATTTTCATCAAGAACCATTGGGTATTGATGAAATTATCTAACTAAAAGGAAATTTCATATGAAATGACTTCATCCCCATCAAATATGACAACATTTTTGAAATAAAAAAAAATTATATACAGACTTGCCCTAGTACATTAGTAGTATTTTCATATCCCATGACCCAAGAAAATAACTAGGAGAAATATCTAGAAGGATTTATCAGTATAGAGATATCAATAAAAGACAGGTTGGTTGGAACCTATGTAGAACATGCCATGAATTTGTGAATGGAATTCATTCCATCACCTTGATAATCTAGAGAAACATCAGCTTTAGGTAGCTTCAACTGTTTAGCAGGCTCTAGCAGTTTGAATATCTTCTTGAAAACCTTAGGAGTTAATGGAAACTTATTCTTCTTCATGTCAATCTTAGTGGTCTCGATATTAGTGTTAAATTTGTGAGTACCTTAGTTAACCATTTCCTCAAAGTCAGACACTTATGTGATGCATGTCACATTAAATAACCTTTTACTATAAACATTATTAATTTTCCTTTGCTTTGGAGTCACATTTAAATACCAATGATATGTTGTTGAACAATGGAAGTTATTGGCTTGAAAAGATAGCGAGTTGGTTGTATAAAAAAAAAATGGATCCTTCTTCCTTTCTATCCCCATCTTTCTTATTTATTCATTGTAATTAGGAATATGAGATAGATAATACAATATTTGTTGGAAATCTTAACTGTTAAGTCCTCCTTTTATGATATAATTTAGTAGGATTTTACATATTCACACACCACCTTCATCAATCCATGCAAGAATGAGGAATGAGAAGTTAATAAATTATAGAAAGTATTTAAGAGGTGCGTTAGAAGGTAATTCACATACTATTATATCAAGAACCCCTTTTTTCCTCTGAGATCAAACTTTCCTAAATGAGCTTTCAATTAGCCTCAAAAGAATAAAATGACTATTTTCCACTGAGTATGGGATAAAGGTAGTGGAGTGGATTTTATGACCAATAGTGCATGGATATTTGATATGTGTGGAAGATTGCTTGTCTAGGGAAAAGGATATGTTGGATGTTGAATTGTGTGGAAGATGAATTATGTGGAACAAATGGATGTGCAGAGTAAGAGGTGAGTGGAGGGTTGGGTTATGTATTTGTTCCATGCACATTAAAATGATTAAGCGTATGAGAGTGTGGGAAGGAGTTTGTGGAAGCGTGGATATGTGTAGAGTGTGGGGAAATCTGATGTTTCTACACATGATGTTTGTACAAAAATGAGTAACTACAATATTTTAAGGGTACAGTATATTATATAGAGTAATGGTGCCGAGGTACAAAGATAATTCAACAAGACCATGTTTTTAAGATATTGATTAATATCCTATAGTATAAATGCCCATAGTGAGATGCCAAAATAGTGTATACACAGTGCTACATGGTATAAAGAGGAGTAAAAAAATGTATATGGTGGTTATTTCTCATGAATAACATGACAATGAAGACTTATATGCTAGGTCTACGTAGATAGAACAAAGCATTTTTGCATTGCAAGAGATAATAACATAGATACAACTGATTAAATATACGAGAAGGAACTCAATCATTTTTTAGTATGAAGAATGAATTGATGATGTAGATATTCCTAACGTGATATTCCAAGACAATCAAGTAAAATAAGTGTATTCCATTATGTTTCATTATTTCATTTAAATTTTATGAGAATCTTGGAATACTAATTTGTATGATGGTTAAATTAATGATGAAATGTTGAATATTTGGTCGAAATAAGTAGACATTTATTTTTTCCTTCACCAAATTGATGAAGTATACTATATTTCATTTTACTTTCTTAGCATCACTAGACATGATATGTTGTTGTTGGAAATACTTGTTCATGTACCAAGAATAAATAAAGGATCCAATAGCCATATAATTTAATTTAATTACCAAATTTAAAAATGATAAGAAAAACATTAATACTATTCAAAAATTGTGAATGTTGATCAAAATGGAACCATATGGTCTTGCACCTTTATAAATCCAACAAATACTAATAAAAACATATTGAAAATGAAACAAATACTTATATGAGGGCTCGTAAACTATTTTCCCACCAAAAGTCATGTGGATCTCAAATAAGTTGAGTATAGCCTTTAATTATGGTGTTATAGGTTGAAGACATCATGATTAAGGGAGACATCTCTTTTGGAAGCTCAAAATTGTTTTTTGGAATAGAAAAAGATAGGAATTAAAGGTATGTTAGATATAATAAAGAAATGAAGATTTTATATTGTTAGATAGAGTTTCAAGGTATTATTTTTAGAATGCTTAGTTTTCCAATGTAAGAGCTATTTGGAGTTTAGTAGGAGTCATTATCCAATCTATTGATTCCATTTCTATAAGATGATACTCTATCATGTATTCAACATGTGCATGAGAAACTGAATTAATAAAAGTCCTATATTGAGACAGTTCTATTATGTTATCTTTGTTTCCTTATTTTGGTATTAGAGTGAGTTGCTTGGGTGTGGGTGTTTTGTAATTTGTTAAAGAGAGATAGGTGTTGAGACATCGTGGACATAGAAGTTGTTGATTAATATTATGAATCTTGTAGATAAGATCAATCCATACTCCATATGTGTCCATCTTGTATTGGTTAGGAGGAGGCCTACCATAGTTCTTTAGAGGAGGAGCTAAAGCTCATAGGAAGCATTTGGATATCCCAAAACTATCCCAATAGAAATTATTTATCAAGTATATTGGAGAAATGATGTATCTTCTCCTTGGCAAGGATAATATTGGAAGGCCCTTTTATAACAACATGCCATAGATATCTTGTTTCGTAAGACATAAAGGAGCCTCATATACTTGCACTATTCATTTTATAGTGATATCCTTCTCTAACATCTATTCATGTTTAAGTTGAGCTCTTTGAGATATTTTAGCAAGTTGATGATCTAAAGAATTGAGTCAAGGAACTTGTTATCATAGAGATATAGATATGTAGTTTCCATTTAATATATTTCCATTCATATTGAGAACTTGTACATCAAGGAGGTGTAGCAGGTTGTAAGTAATTAGTAGTGTAATGGAGGGGCACAATGGAACACTGCCTTTGAAGTGAATTCTATTTGGTGAAGGAAAGAAAGTTGCTTGATAGCTTTGTGAAAGGAGAAAAGAATACCAGTAATTCCACCATGGACCAAATTTTTTTAGAAATATTTCCATCGATAGGATTGTGTGAGACATTTAGGTATTGAAGCCATAAAGAATTCACGATCTCAAAAAGGATTCTACTAATGAGATTATTCATTGAATACAATATGTAATCTCTTTAGTTATATTTTTTTCTTGATTGAAATATAGTCATTAACTACTCCATCTACTATATTTTATGAAACCTTCAAATATATCCCCTATATCTATGGATGCTCCTAAGAAAAGAAATTGTTAATATAGATATTGTGTCCTTGTTGGGTACATGAATTGCTCTTAAGTAAACTCCTCGAAACTTAATTGTCAACCCCAGTGTTTCATAAACTTAGAGATGAAGAACAGGTAATGCCAGAAGTGGTATGACCTTTTCCTATTCTTAATCCTACTTCTTAAAGGAAATGGTTGAAGAATCAAACAGAAAACAATCTTTAAAGGAAATTGACACCAAAGCAACTCTAGTGTTGGAATATAGAAGAAAAATTTGCAAGTAAATCAAGTAAAGGAGCTTTCACGCAACTGAAGAAATCTTAAATGCTGGAAGGAAATGCTAAGTTTATCTTCTGATAGATGGATAACAGTCTGACAAGTGGACCCTTGTAGAGATCTGTTTTCCTCTTGATCTTCCTTCAACACAAACAACTTGTTCTTGCACTATTGCAATGTGCTTGCACTAGTGCAAGTGCAGTGCCTTTGTGTAAAAGTATATTTTACCTCCCTTACTAAAGATTTATGTCTTTGTGCAGGTGCTCTAAGCCTCAAGGCTTACAGCACTCTGTTTCTATGACAAGAGACCAGCTCTTGCATCGAGGCAGAGTTTCTTTCACCAAGTTTCTAATTTACTTTCGAAAAGATTAAAAGACGTGCTGAAAAAGAATTGCAATTGCAAATGAAATTATGCGATAAATTATATATGGAAAAGAAATTCTTTAATTAATTAAATCTTGCAAAATGATTAAACTTCATGAAATGAAAGCAACTCAAAGTAATCAACGTAGTAGTCTAAGTGATCTACATGTATAATATAAACTCGACAATCCACTTAAAGTGTTTTTGTTCCTTGATTGTAAAGCATAAAATGAAAGCACAACGTGTCTATGATAAATTCATGCAATTGTTCTCAAATCCTTCAAAAATATACTTCTAATGTTGAAGACAATTACCGGAATTAACAACCCATTTTCTTGCAAGAATAACTAAAATGATAATCAGGGAAAGAAATGTAATGTTTGTTGTAAAAGAAATGAATGAACTGGAGTGCAGGAAATCACATGAACTGGTACAGGAAAAGGGCTTCCTGCACAATCTAAGTGGAAGAAAATCGAGACAAGAACTACAAGTAAAGAAATGCGAGAAATAAATTACAAAAATGAAATAACTCAATTAACTCCCAAGCCACAAATCTGATTCACACTTAACTATGAAATAGATTTAAATAAAAACTTCAGAAATAAATATAAAACTGTTCACACCACGCAACTGCAAAGGGAAATATCCACACAGTCTTTTCCAATAACGAAAGCACAAGGGTAAACGAGCTGGGTTGGTTGGGCCCTGGCCAACCAAATCATTTCCCTTTTAAGAAATGAACAGATTCAGTACTCAAGTACGAATCAAAGATAAATTAAACACAGTGCATGAATAACATGGTGGATTCCTTATATTACTTGACCAGAAAATCTACATAGTAGTGTGAGTCAAATCCAGAGCTGAGGGCAATACCAGATTACAAAGAAAATGAAGTTACGGTCTAACGATCGCTAACTAGTTCTACCTACAATCTATATTTTTTTACAACCTTTCGGCCTTAGCCGTATTCCACTAATTACAATCATTTTCTTATTCAGGCTTTTTGGCTGAACAAACTAACAACCAAACATTAAAAAATTGGCTAACAGTTATAATGGAATGTGTACTTCATTGGCCGTAGACGATCCTTGGAAAACATTCCTGATTGTGTGCCACCGATATCCATCCTCAATTTATCAGTAACCAAACTCGGAGTCATCAATAAAAATGTCTGCGTGGTAAGATAAACTCACAAAAATCTTGGACCAATCATCGTGGCGGTGCAGGAATCTTCCTGCACTAATCATACTAACTCATAATTAACACTAAGTTCCTCAATTACATCTGGGAGATTATCATAAGTTACAAGAGATACTTCATAATCATGAAATCTATGTAAAAATTATTAATAAAGCACTTTAATAAATCTTAATGTAAAATACGAAGCATATGCAGGAATAGGTACTTATCTTGGACTAGTGCAGGAAAGAGAGGTTTAAGTTGAGCTAAAATAGAGTTTCATGTTTATAGAAATGAGGTAAAAATAAGGAAATTTGGGACACCAACATCCTCCCATCCCTAAGTTGTTGTGTGTCCTCACACAACATTTTACCTTCTATAAAAAATCCTCAAAAATGAGTGGTCAGCTCTCAATCTTGAACTTCAATGCTTATTCTTTGTTTCACTGTCTTCGGATTTTTCCCTTGGGCTCTTCTCAAGTGATTCATCACCTTCTTGAGGTGTTTGTAGTATTTAGAAGCCCGATACTTCCACATTTTTACTTGCTACTTCTGCATTTTTACCTCTGCAAGTAGCTCCACCTCACTCTGCTTCTACCAACTTTGTTCCTTCATGACCTAGTTCAAAGCCTCCAGGTCATGAACTTGTTGCTCCAATTCTACTATTCGGCTATTGAGGTAGAGAGTATAGGGTGTTTTGCTAAGATCTTTAGGTGTGAATGTCTTCTCTGCAATAGACTTGAAATAGGTCCCATCAACGTTAAGGTCAAGGCTATCAAATGTCTCCATTATGACATCGTCGAGGGTTTCTACACTCGAGGTTTCCTTATCAATGAGGGTTTTGATGCCCTCCACAATCTTCATGCCAAGGGTTTCAGTACCTTGTGCACTCAACTCCTTAAGGTTTTTAACATCGTGTTCTTCTAGTTGCTCAGGGAACTCAATACTCTATCCATCCAGACTAGTAGGGGTCTTAGTACCCTGTCTTTCTAAAGCAATAGTGGCTTCAATACCCCATTCCTCTAAAACAACAGGGGTTTTAGTTCCCCGTTCCACGAAAGAACTGAGGGTTTCAATGTCCGATTCCATGAAATTATCGAGGGTATCTATATGCTTCTCTTCTTCATCCTCATGACCCTCTGTTTGGACTTCACCGATACTCGGTGTCATCTTCCTCTTCCTTAATTTGCTGACAAAAATTGACAACAATACATCATCTTCCATGTTCTCTTCATCTTCCACAGTGTGTACTGCTACATCTGCAAGCACTGAGAGGTTATGAACTTTAGGGGAAACTTGGGGTGATTCATCGATTATAATCAGAGAGCTTGACTGGTTTGTCCCTTGGGAGATAGTCTTCTTCCTCATCGATGTTCTAGTCTTTCTCTTCTTAGCCGAGGATTGAGTATTTTCAATGGTCCTTTCCCTCCTTGCACCAGTGTGCTTTCCTCTTTCTGCTTAGTAGGAGACAATGTATCTGCTTCCCTTTTCTTACTGGTACTCATGCTGGCAAACTTCTCTGCACTCCTTGCTTGAAACTCCTTCAAGAGTGCTTCCCAAGTTATCCTTTTTCTTCCAGCTTCTTCTTAACTAGAATGATGATAAGCCCATGATGGTAGAGCTTATTTCCAACTTGGATTGTGTTTCCACTCTGCACTCCCTTAACCATTTTCTCAAGACCCTTGAGTAGGTAGTAAGGGAAATTAGTCAATTTCCCTTAATCAAAGTGTAGCAACAACTGAAGGTGATACATGAATGCCAATGTATAGCGTCCCTCTCCAATCACAAATTTCTGAAATATGAATAGGAGGTCTCGCCACTTCCCGGTCATGGTGCTCTGTGGAAGTCCCTTCCTCCAGTCAACATTAAGCTTTTTGTCAACCATGAACCGATGCCATTGTTTCTTCCCAAGCCGCTCCTTTTTAAACCAATGCTCTTCTATAAGTGGCAAGCCTGTAGGTTATGAAATAAAATCACTTGTAACTTTGAACTTCAACGACCCAACCCTGACTTGGCCTTCTTTGAATGTCCTTGTGAACTCCAGTACCACATCCATGTCAAACCCATCAAACTTCTGTAAGAATGGAAAGAACCCAAATTCTTGCAATAGTGCAAGATTGTTCTTGTACTCTGTGGTTTTCTCAGTCTCCTACAAAGAGAATGGCTCAATCCTTATGGGATCCATTTCTAACTGCACTTCACCTTTTTTTATCACTCCCTCGAAAGAATTCCAGCAAGTGACATCGATGCTTTGCCGAGAGATTTATGTCGAAGGTTCATCACCCTCCGCCTTTTCAGTCCCACTCACCTAGTCATGTTTAAAACAGCTCTTCATACTTGGCATAGATTTGTATCAACCCGCTGTAGGTGAGTCATAATGATTGGGTGGAGTGGAGGTTTATGTGGCAGTGGCACAACAGTTATAATGATTGGTTTACGAGGTAAGGTAATAATGGAAAATTAATGCGAAATTATTTCAAAGAAGGTGAATATAGGTTATCTAACAATAGTACTATCCCACCATCTGCCTCGTAATTTAATCAAGGCGTACTTCAACATTTATTAGAAAAAAATTAGATTTCAAAACCTTACACACCTTGCACTTTAAATATTTTTCTTAAGTTAGTAAATGATGAAATAGAGTATTAATTGAAACATGCAATGTTATGATATATCAGTACTCATCTGCAGGAAAGTAAAGATCCATAAATATCCTTGATAAAACACTCTTGGACTGTGTGAATTTTATTTGCTTCCACAGTTAGATGCATTCCCGCACTAAACCTACTTGCACTGTACTATGCTTACATTGCGCATCTTGCACAAGGGACTTTTACCAAAATAGAAAATCTAATAGAACATAATTGTAGCTAGACTTAAAAAAATTTGCCTCACTATACAAAAAAAATTATTTGCCATCCCTTGGTGTTTCACAAGCATGCCTTTTGGATTGACTGCATCAAATTTTGCAATCAATTTATAAGGGAATAAAGAAGTGGGAAGGGGGGTAAAAATTTTTAGAATGGGAAGGAACATTATAGTAGGGATTCTTAAAACAATATCAGCACGAGGGATAAATGAAATGGGATGTGGGAAAAAATTCAAGGGAAAAGAGGGATTTCACGAAATCGGGCAAGGGTAGTTTCTTAGAAGAAAGAGGAAGGTGATTCATTGGAGATTTTGGAAAAGAAACTAGTGGAAATTCTCAAAATGGGAAATAGAAGACAAGGAAAGCTTTTACCTTTGAATCTACCTGCACTGGTGCAAGAAAAAATAACTGCAGTGGGAAGAAAGCATTTACTTGCATAAAAATGTGCATGCTAGTTTCCCCAAACTTGGGTAAGTGCTCGGTTTCATGAACTTGCTTCTTCTTGGTGGAAGTGAGCATATCTAAAAATCAAGTAACATTCCCTTTTTATTTAAAATTCTGATCTTCCTGCCAGCATGTTGGTTTTCAGGTTGATCCTTCTATAATCATGTCAGTCAACTAACTTACATAATTATGTGAATTTTTTTCTTTTTATACTTTTTATTTTTGTCATTTTTCCTTTTTATTTTTATTTTATTATTTTTTCAATAACGACAAGAAAGAATCAAATATTCAACAGGTTGGTGTTATCACCTGTCAACTCCTTTTCAAATGGCTATTGGACTTGCTGCATAGAATCTCCTTTAGTAAGAGGTTGAAAATATACCTTCAATCTATGCTCGTTTAGCAGCAACACAAAATTCCATCCATAAATAGCTTTGATTTCTACTGCTCCATTTTCAAACACTTTGACCACCTCATAGGGTCCCATCTAGCATGTATGGAATTTTCCTTTAAAATATTAGAATCTAGAATCGTAAAGGAGTACCCAATCACTTGGTTGGAACTGCTTCTTCTTAACAGACTTTTCATGCCACTTCTTGCACTGTTGTTAAACCAAGATATTCTGCTAAACATCAACCCTTCGAAATTCATCTAACTTGTTTAACTATAAAAGACATTATTGGTATGCTTCACAGAGATCTAGCCCCAATTGGACTGTAGTTCTGAAAGTCTCGATCTGGAATTCTATCAGCAAGAGAACTTGTTTTCCGTACTCATATGGTGTGTGTCCTGTGTTGTTGCTCCAAGTGGTTCAATAGGCCCACAATGCTTCCGGTAATTTGTCAGCCCAATCCTTTCTGTGCATATTTACCATCTTTGTGAGGATGGACTCAATCACCTTATTCGTGGACTCCACCTCACCATTTTCTTGTGTGTGATATGGTGTAGATTTCTCGTGCCATATTTTACACTTCTCCATCATACCCTGTACCAGATTAGAAATAAACTGCGGTCTATTGTTAGAACCAATTTATCTAAGCACATCAAATCTGGTAAAGATTTTAGTAAAAATAAAATCAACAACAACTCTTTCAGTAGAAAGAGAAATAGCTTTAGCTTCTACCCATTTCATAACAAAATCTATACAAACCAAAATATGCTTTTTATTTGATGGTGCTTGATTTATTAGTCCTATGAAATCAATGACCCGTTTTTCAAAAGGCTCAATCATAACCTAAGGACATAAAAGCATTTCATTGGTTTGATTAGGCTCGCCAATTCGCTGACAGCTATCACATCGCTTCACATATTGTTTGGCATCCTTAAACAAGGAAGGCCAAAAATAGCCAGCTCATAACACTTTGTATGCAGTCTGCTTATCAACGAAGTGACCCCCACAAGGTTCATCATGGGAAGATTTTAAAATATCAAACACTTCGTCCTCTCTTACACATCTATGGATAATGAGATCTACTTCGGTGTAAAATATGTCTCCTTGGATCTAGGAATATGCAACACTTTTCTGAATGATATGCCGCTTTTCACAAGCGGATAAGTGAGGTGGTAATTTTCCAGTGACTAAATAGTTAGCTATGTCAGAAAACCATGGGAATTTTTTTGACACAACAAAAATATGTTCTTCAAGAAAATCATCATCAACAGGGATTGCTTAACCATGATTATTTAACCTTGAAATATAATCTGCTACTACATTTGATTTTCCTAGTCTATCAACAATAGTAATATTAAATTCTTGTAACAATAGTAACCACCTAGTCACCATTGTTAATGATTTATTCATCATATATCTGATTGCGGAATGGTCAGTATGAACAAATGCTTCATATCCTATAATATAATGTCTGAATTTATTAATAGAAAAAATTACATCTAAAAAACTAATTCTCAGTAACTGTATAATTAACTTTGGCGAGTGATAATTTTTTACTAGTGAAATAAATAGAATAAGATTGTTTTTATTCTTCTTGTCCTAAAGCTATGCCAATAGCAGTATCTAAGGTAACAGAGGAAATATAAAATGGTAGGGACCGATTTGGTCCTCTCAAAACTGGTGCTTGGACTAATTTTTCCTTTAATGTCTCAAAGGACTGTTGGCAAGCTATGGACCAAGAAAACTCACTATCCTTAGCCAAAAGTTGGCAAAGGGGTTTAGCTATCCTTGAGAAATTCTTAATGAATCGCCTATAGTAGCTTACATGTCCTAGAAATACTCTCACTTCCCTTTGAGTTTTGGGTATAGGGATACTCAAAGTGACTTCTATTTTTGTAGGGTCAACCTAGATACCTTTGTTAGAAATAAGATGGCCAAGAACCAGTCCCTCCTTGCACATTAATCTTCATTTCTTGTCACTAAAGGTAAGATGAGCTTCTTGGTAGTAGAGAAGCACTTTTTCTAGATTCTTGAGGAGTTCCTAAAACGAATCACCAAACACAGAGAAGTCATTCATATAGATTTCTACACATTCAAGGTCAGCAAAAATAGCCAAGACTGTCGTCTGAAAAGTAGATGGGGCATTACATAGTCCAAAGAGAAGCACTCAATAAGCGAATGTATCCCATGGACATGTAAAAGTGGTTTTGTCTTGATCCTCGGGTGCTATATGTATCTGGTTATATCTGCTAAAGTCGTCTAGAAAAGAAAAGTACTTCTTACCAGCAAGGGCATTGAGTACCTAATTGGTGAAAGGAAGGGAGAAGAAATCTTTGAGAGTGGCTTTATTCAATTGTTTGTAGTCAATAGAAATGTACCATGTCCCATCCTTCTTCAGGACTAATACTAATGGAGAGAACCACTAGCTGTCAGAAATGGGATAGATAAAATCAACATCTAAGAGTTTTCGCAATTCTTCCTTTACAATGTCTCTTAGAGATGGGTTCATTCGCCTTTGGGGATGTCAAACAGGTCGGGCTCCATTGTGAACATAGATATGGTGTGTACAAGTTTCAAGTGGGATTCCTTTCATATCTTCATAAACCCATGCAAACGCATCGAGATGGTTTTGCAACAAATTCACAAGCTACTCTTGCTGAGAAGGATCTAAATCTAAACTGATATACGAGGATTTACCTGGACTAACCTCAACAAGGGTAGTATCTGGTGGAAATAATACTGAGAGGGAGATGAATCAGTATTATCAGATCAATAATTTTATTTCCTAAACAAATTTATATACACTACTTCAATGAAGTGAACTAGTGTGTATACACGATTGTGATTAAGGAAACCAACGTATTTCCAGAGAACTTGTGATTTAGACAATTTATAATGTGTTGATCTTAAAGCAGTATATCAGAGATTTATTAGACAATGTAGTAGAAGCAAAATAAAGCAACACACATGAACACCAAGATGTAAGGTGGAAACCCAATGTGGGTAAAAACCACCTGCTATTGTCATCTCTATCTTCTTTTAATAATAAGAAAATCTGTTTACAATCTTGTACTGGTGCAAACTCATACCAGTACGCAAGCTTCTACCTGCAGAAGGTTACAACCTTCTCTCATTCCCCAGCCTCTACTGGAAGGGAACTACAACCCCCTAGCTCTTGTATTAGCCAATATGTTTACTAGTATGTAGGTGCCAACCTACAGAAAAACTCTACTCTTCCACCAGGGACCACGTTTCATGAATTTTCGGACTGGATACTCCTGGATCACAACACCACAATCTGAAGGCCATGTTTCATCAAATTTTCACATTGGACCCATCACAACTTTTAAACTTAAACAACATCAACCAATATTCAGATAATCTGAATAATTAGATCACTGACGCCAGAATACTGTGTTGAACCCAAAACCTTGCATTATCATTGAAAACTAGTTGTAACCTCAGAAATCATGTATTAGAGTGTATACGCTACTTCGTTTCACCCAAACTACATGTATACACTACTTCCGTTAATTGAACCTACGTATACCTTCAAAACTACTGCAAACATAAACTTTTGAATCAATTTTGTACCAACTATCAATATTCTGAATGTCTACTATCAACTTTCAGAGCTTTACACAGGTGGGGATAGAGATCACTTCTTCTCACTTATACAATCAATCAATCAAATGCCAGCCTCCTTATGCATTCAATTTTACATTCAGATCTAAGAATTTTTCATTGACAGACAATAATAAAATAACATAATTTTATCAGATATATCAATCAAATCTGGAAAGAAGATTTTCTTTTGTATATGCTACTTTGAAAGAACCAAACCTGCGTGTATATGCTCTTTGGTTGAGACGAACCTGCATATAGATCTGAAAATATTGACTCAAAACTTTGTTGTAATTCTAGACTTCAGACAAACCCATATCATGATAGATAATGAATAGAACAAGCGCAAAATATCAAATCTAGTCTCACCCAATATCAGATCATTCAAGGATAAGTCATTTCAAGTCTCATGATTCCTGATCCAATATTGAACTCAAGGTGCATAGGAATATTTCAGATCTAGTCCCAAACATAACCCTGCAACATAAAATATACTTCAGATAGAAGTATTCCTTAAAATCTTATTCACTTGCACATCTAGCCTTATGATCCTCTCTTCTTTATATAGTTTTTTTCCTTTCTCAATACCATGGACTGAATCCACTTAGGACCAATACCTTGGATCAAATACCACGGACCGAATACCTCGGACTAAATACCTAGTGTCAATATCATGGTCCAAAGATACCTTGGACCAAATACCTCGGACCAAAACCATGGTTTTCAACATGTACACGCTTTGCCTTCTGTGGGAGTGCGTGTGTACGTTATACACTATTTCTGTTCTGAGTACCTCCGTGTATACATTTCTTGGACTAAGTGAACCTGCGTGTATCTCTTAAACTGCTCTTACATCATCTTCTTCCTTCAACTTCTTTATTCTAATCAATAGATCTTAGTTCCATCTTCTTGACCCTTTGTACCACTACCCTGTTGCCTCTGAATATTCCTGTTAGCCTCTTAATCAAAACTGAGTTGACCTGTAGAGTTGCCATCAAGGAAAATACTTGTATCATAATGCCAACAACAAGGGTAAGTTTCACCCTTGGCTATAAATGCCCCCTCGTTTGTACATGCAAAGGACTTTTCACCTCAGCTCCTCCCACATAGCCTTGAGAGTCTCTAATATTTTCTTTGAGGAGTAGGTAGTGGATCCAATGCCCCACCCATGGAATTAGTGATGTATGGTGTAACGATGTGTCTTGGAACTTTTGCTTAATTCAGCAGCCTTCTAATAGGCTAGCATGTTTTCACACATGTGTTGTAGCTGCTATAAGATTGATCTTGAACACTTGTATTGCATGTTGCTTTAACTTGTGTTTAACACTTGAACTCATTCTATTGTTGTAATAAATATATATTAATGAAAATTTTTTGTGTGAGTTGTTGCCGTTGTCTTAGCCATGTTGGTTACCTCCCCAGACATCACACAGATATTTCATGTGAACTTGCTATAACGAGTATCGCAGTCGCGCAGACTCCTTCGATGTTCGTTGTATGTGTTATCTTTCCTTGTGTGTTGTGAATACTGCATTCGTGTGGGCTGATCTTCTGGAAGTTGTGCACATCCTGTTGTGTTGTGTGTTTCTAATAGAGTTGGGGCTTCCTCCCATCTGACTTGGGACTCACTACCACCCTCTCCCTTTACACTTAAAGAACCTTTAACACACGTAACACTAGCAATCACCAGACACGCGAACCTCACTACTTGAAGACAAAGTAGACCACACTCTTGTGCTGACAAGCAAGAGTTGAGGCAAATCTTTAAGATAATGGAAACTGGGCCATCATACCAGATGGGACTCCCACACCAAATGGTGTGAGGTCTAGTTGGGACTTCATACCAGGGTGATCCCTTTAATGTTGGTGGGTCTAGCACGTCAAAATTTCTAGCACTAGAAGGAGGGAAACCAATTGTATATGGTTGAATGTCCTCTCACACTCACTCATCAACCATCTGCTTAAGGAAGTGACTCACACTCCCTCTCACCTATGCATGACTCTGTAGTTGGTCACTTCTCACCTCCCAGGACTAAACACGAAATTACATATCATCACCTTCGCTCCATCCATCCCATCACCCGCTAGTTCACAAAAGAATTCGAACCAATCCCATGCATACAACATCTTCCATATGCATCAAGGAAGCCAAAATCCACTTCCATAGGGGTTTTTGTGTCAAGAAGCTCTTGCCACACTTGAAGGTCTAGCAAAAGCTATTCAAGACAGGGAGTAACCTCTGGTCTTCTCACAAGGGGAATGAGACATCTGTGTGATCTTGGGATCAGAATCAGGTATAGGAGGCAGAGGGGAAGGCAGCGAAGGAGTTGGAGGTAGAGATGAACCAACAGATTCAGAGCCAGAATCATTAGATTCTGAAGGAGAGGAGGAGGACGAAGAAGAAGAAGAGATGGCTAACCAAAATTTGGAATGGATGACTCAGGGACCATTGCCTCTCCTAGGTGCTTTGCACAAGATGCCAAAGCAAGTGGAGAGAATGAACATCAAGTTCAACCTTGATGGCATAGTGAAGGAAGAAGACCATTGGACAACTTCTACTTGCAGCTGCAAACCCTTGAGGTACGGTATGAAGACATAGCATGTAGATTGTTTCCATGTACCTTGGATGGTCGCATAGTTGCATGGTATCACAACCTTCTAGCCAACTCCATATAGAACTGGAGTGCATTAAAACACATGTTTCTTGAAAAGTTTGTTGATGACAAGACCCCAACCATGTTACTCAAAGAATTGGGAAGCCTAAAGATGGAGGGGAAAGAAAAATTAAAAGAATTCAATCAGAGGTTTACATGCATATTGAATAAGTTTGCAGCGGACACCAAATTGCATGACTCCATCACTATTGATTACTACACATCTGCACCGTTGACCAGCATTGTGAAGTTTGTCAAGCGAGCTACGAAACCAACACTATTGGAAAACTGCAAAGAGGCTATTGTTGTTTAGAATGACCTACGCCTGATTGGGGTGAATAAGGATGATGAACCAGCAAAGGACTCCAAAGACGTGAGCATAAAGTCCCAAGCAATGGCGAGAAAATTTAGAGACAAGGAAACAAATGATATTGAAACCCTCACTCACCTCATCAAGAACTTCACAACATAAGTGTCTGAGCTTAAACAACGGAAAATAGACACAACTGCAAACAGCCATCCACCCAGATAGAGACAAGGAAACATGTCATCAGGCAGCGACCAGTACCCTCCAAAAACTGCACAAAGCTCTGTGTTCCACCTTGATCAGTGCACAAATTTTGAGTTATGTTCATTCCACGAAGAACATCACCCCGAGAAGTCTTGTTCGGACTAGAAGCGAGTGGAAAGCTCTGTATGCAGTCATACATTCGACATAGAAAAAGATATGCAGGAACAATCGGAAGACATGAATAATGATGAAGGCATTTCATGTGATGAAGCATGAAGTTCTAGGCACGTGGTGAACATGTATCAGTGCTTGCAAGCAATGTTAAAGATGAACACCAAGAAACAACCCCCAAAGCAAAATGACTGTTATAATCTTATGAGTAAAGGGGATCCCCTTTCACTTGGGGAAGAATAAGAAAATATGAGATTGTTGTTGAGGAAGGTTGATCCACCAGTCGCCCCAAAGAAGAAAACATAGAACAAGTCAGGGAAGACAAAAATAGACAAAATTACATCCATGAGCAGCAAACTACAGAACACTCTGCCAGACAACACGAACATCATTCCTACCCCTGACGCCTCGGAGAGTCTACCACCTCTAAACTACAACATTGTATATGACATGAAGAAAAATCACACGAACATCAATTTGTGTGAGTTAGCTAAGATCCAAATTTAGTGAGACAACCTGTTGTGCCCATTGGGGCAAACAACAACAAACAACGCAACCTCTACCAACAAGGGAACAAGCACACCTCCCAGATCACTTTCCATTGTGATAAACACACTCTAGATGGAAGAAGTAAACTCAAGTTTCCCTCCATTCTTGCTCACATTTGAATTTTTTAACTGTAATGCTCACAAATTCTTGGTTGATTCTGGTGTGGCAGCCAACACCATGCTTCTCTCCATTGCTAAAAAGATCAATGCACAATGGAGTGAGACATCTGCGTGAATCATCCAACTTGATCGAACATATGTACCATCCATTAGTGAATTTCGAGATGTGATCATCCGACTATCTCATGATAGTCGAGTCCACAAATGCATCAACATTGTTGATGTGGACATACCGGAAGCATACAGTTTTCTACTCAACAGAGACTGGTCCAGCAAGCTGAATGGATATTTTGCTACAGACTAGTCACACATGTGGCTTCCATACAAAGGAAAAAAACCAAATCTGGGTGTTATCCGAGAGGTATATGAGGCACAATGTCACTCCCATCAATTGTGAGAATGAATCGTTGGCATTCACAGAAATTATGTTTGGCAACTGCCTCCTGGAGACAACGTTGGGGTGTTATCCTACACGGTTAGATCCAACCCCACCAGACATGCAGTTGGGACTCCTTACTTTCCCAACTGATGGTAATGAAACATGTATAGTACATTTTACCAATAGTAGTAGTAGCAGTAGCAATAGTAGTAGTAGTAGTACAAGCATGTCAAGTCATTCATGTGCAGACAAGTTGTGAACCATGTACTTTGATGGATCAAAGACACATGACAACTTAGGATCTAGGAGTGTCTTGATTGACCCATACAATAGGAAGCATCTAGTTTCAAGTTGCTTGGAATTCGAATTCACGAACAACGTTGTTGAGTATGAAGCACTCGTGTTGGGCTTGTAGAAAGCCATCAACCTCGACGTGGTCACACTCAAAGTGATAGGTGATTCAGAGATAGTGATATGGTAGGTACGTAACACCATTCACTATTTGTCACCGCATCTCAAAAGTTACTAGCAAGAAGTATGGTGACTGATCTCTAACTTCCAAGCATTCAACATCATTGTTGTACCACTTATGCATAATGCAACTGCTAATTCTCTGGAAAACGCAGCTTCTAGAATGTCACTGATTAGGGATAGATTTACTATTGAATTTTGTACAAACCATCAATCCCAGATAACATAAATAACTTACGCGTGTTTAATGATGATCACCAGATACTTCATTTCATGGCCAACGTTGACCTCTTCAAAGATGCAGTGATAGATGATGATGAGCACGAGCGGTCTCTACAAACATAAGCTGGTAATAGGAAAGGCCACCTTATCACGAAGGCTATGGCATCTTTGGAAAAGCTTGATGACTTTCAAGAATGTTTTTAGGGGCCGAGGAACAGCAAGACCCACAGTTCCACCATGATGTACGAATTGATCAACCTAGGAGCAAAACAAGATCCGAAATTTGTCAATCTTGGTACATGTTGCACACAACAAGAGCAACAAACCTTTGTCTTCTTGTTCAAACAGTACAAAGATGTGTTCATGTGGATGTACGATGATTTGAAAACTTATGACACGCAGATAATCTAACACATCATTCCAATCAAAGAAGGGGTCAAGCCATATCAGCAAAAGCTAAGAAAAGTACATCCGTCACTTGAACCCCTCATACAGAAAAAGCTCACCAAGTTGTTGGATGCACAGATCGTATACAAAGTTCATCACTCCATGTGGGTTTCAAACCTTGTTCCTGTACGCAAAAAATTATGGGAAATATTCTTGTGTGTTGATTTTCGGAATGTGAACCGTGCCTCGGACAAAGACAACTACCCCGTGTTCTCTATGGACTACATTATGCAAACAGTATCTGCGACACAGATGTTTTCTCTACTTGAGAGTTTTTTAGGATAAAACTAGGTTATGGTAGCAGAACCTGATAGACTTAAGACTATCTTTTGTACCAAGTGGGGTATGTTCGCATACAGATGAATGTTGTTTGGGCTTGTGAATGCAAGCGCAACCTTTCAATGTACCATGGACATCAATTTTCGCGGACTCATTGGGCATAACATAGTGGTATACCTCGACATCGTGACTGTGTTCTCAAGAAGATGTGAGGACCAAATAAGCCATCTGAAAAATAAATAAATTAAATAAAGATTAAATAAATATAATTAAAAAATTAAATAAATTAAAAAACATAAATTAAATGAATGAATGAATAAAATAAAATTGAGCAATGCTAGAATTACGGAATTTCCTCGAATCTCGAAAAGAGTGTATTCACAGTGTCTGAGGGGAACCTTCTTGGACACAAGTTTGCCAAAAGAAGAATCAAGATGGATCCGGACCGAGTCGAAACTATTACAAAAATCCATCAGAGAGCCAACAAGAAATCCATGCAGTCCTGATGATGGATCCTTGTTGGGGTTTGAAACGTTGACAGCAAAATGGTTTTTACTGTGGGTTCTCCGGTCACAAAGTTAGAAGAAATCCATGCAGTCCTTCTTGGGCAAGATAAACTTCCTCTGGAAGTTCAACTCGGACTATGCGCAGATAGTCAAGCCCATGCACGACGTGATAAAGAAATATGCAGCCTACAACCGGGGAAAGAGGGAAAAGTATGCATTCACCTATATCAGGTAGGCTATTATAGAAGCACCTGCACTCTACAACCTAGACTTCAGGAAGGATTTCCTGCTATACACCTTTGCCTTCGATAATTCACTCACTGCACTACTCACTCAGAAGGACGAGATGAACGATGAACATCCCATCTCCTTCATGAGCGCTAGCATTCAGGGACCAGAGCTCAACTACCCCGCTGTTGACAAGTGACCATATGTAGTGTACAAGGTGGTGAAACATTTCAGGCCCTACTTGCTTAAGAACCATTGCATAGTCTACGTCCCTCACCCAGCAACCCACACACTACTTGTACAACAAGAAGGTGAATGACGTGTGAACTAGATGACAGGCTTGCAAGAGTATGACCTTGAAATCAAGTCAGTTCACACGGTCAAAGGACATGGGATCTGCAGACTTTCATTTGAAGGAGTACATGCATTGGAGAGTGAAGAAGAGCTCACCGGTTGGGAGAAGGAAGTTGAGATGTATGATATAAGGCGAGAAACACCCACTAAAGACGAAACGTATTGGTACATAGATGTGCACCAATACCTTGAGCATAACACCGTGCCTTCTCACTTTTCCATCAGATAGAAGAGGGCATTATGCCTCAAATATTTAGCATATCAGTCGGTGCATGGAGTGATTTACAGGAAGCACAGCAATGGATTTTTTCTCAAGTGCTTGGAGGCACTTGAATCAAAGAAGGTATTACAATATCTTCATGACAAACCTATCAGGGGTCACTTTGTGGGAAACACCACTATGCACAAAGTTATGTGAGCTAGTTTCTACTAGCCCACATTATTCAAGGATGCACATGCTTATGCCTGCAAGTTCCCGGTCTCTCAGTGATGCATCGGCAGAGCACAAAGGTCAGCAACCCCCCTGCACATTGTTGTAATGGCTGAACCATTCCAACAATGGGGCCTAGACATCATTGGGGAAATTTTCCCACATTCATCAAAACAACACCGCTACATTCTAATAGAAATTGATTACCTCACGTCGTGGACAGAAGCAGTTCCACTCAAATAAGTGAACAACCAGGAGGTCATCATCTTCCTCCAACAGAACATCATCTCACACTTCGGCGTTTTGGTATCACTTGTTTTTTATAATGAAACGTACTTTTAGTATTTAAATCTTTATGATTTTACATTACAAAATGGTATTGTGCTAAAATAATCATCTAACTACTACCCACAAGGAAACGACCTATCACAATCCATGAATAAAAACCTCATCCGCATAATAAAAAAGATTGTTTTCTCTGAGCAGCACAACTGGCATACCACCTTGAAGAATGCATTACGAGTTGACCGCCTAACACCTAAACCCTCTCTGAATACCTCACCGTACTTCCTGGTCTATGGTAAAGAAGCCATCCTTCCACCTAATATCTACTTGCCTGCACTTCAGCTATCCCAAGAGTCTCAAGGCAAGCCTTGCCAGCTAGTTCAGCGTAGGATGGATGCACTCCAGAAGCTGCGGGAAGAAAAGATGAAAGCAAAATAAAAATTTACACTCCACCATAACCGTATAAAGCGATGGCTCGATAAGGAGTCTGCAGGGAAAGCTAACTTTTGTGTTGGTGATTTGGTTCTGAAATGGGATAAGTCCCATGAAGACAAAGGTAAGCATATAAAGTTCCAGTCTCTGTGGATTGGTCTATACACATTCCATGAGAAGCTTGGCCCACACACATACCATCTATAATCACTTGACGGGAGGATTGGAAACCTTCTTGTCAACAACCAAGATCTCAAACGCTATTTCCAGTAGGTCGTGTTGCACCCCGTGCCATGTACATAGTTGCTTGCTGCTTGTTGTTTTCATTTTGTTTGCCTTGCTTACTATCCTTACTTTCATTTGGTTTTCTTCCCTTACTAATTCTTTTTTGCTTGTTTGAGTTGCTTAATACCTTGCTATATTCGTTTTCTAGAAATAAGTGTTGCCATCTATTGCGTTATGGCTTTTGAATGAGTATGTGGTTGAGATATGAAGAGACTTGTGACACTGTAGCACTTGACCATTCTTATGTCCATCTTCACCGTGCTTGGTTATAATCTTCGGTCGATGAATTCTTGACGAAAAATACGAGTCATCTTCAAGGGAAGCTTTGGTCCAACCATGAACTTGTGTCCACATTGGGAAGCCCCATGCCTGTACTTAGCCTTTGGCTCTCTATGTTCAAGCTCATCCAACTAGTAGAAACAGAGAAGGGGAAAATCCAAACGAAAAAATCTATGTCACAGGTCTTACATGCTTCTCTGAAGGAACAACCTCTTCTGCTCTCAGTAAGTCGAGATCCCTCTTACACCCTAAAAATAAATAAGTGCCTATGCATAGTCCTCTTAAAAAATACAAAGGTGAAAGAATAGAAAGGCTTCCTACGCAGAGAGGTGAGGCATGCAACTCCACTGGGGTACTGATCAGGCTTGCTGGCAGTGGAACAATGCATGTGTTTCTATGTGTCTCCACCGGGGTATTTTCCAGGCCTGCTAGTAGTGGAGCAAAACCAGAGATGAAAACTTATACTCTAAAAATATTCAACTTGCAAGCTAAACTACCCTTCCTGATTTCGAAACACTATGATCAAGCTAAATTTTTGTTGTGTTTGACTGAGCTGGCAAAAGGTGAACCATGTATGTCCATGGGGTAAGTGGGGAAGATGAAATAACCTGCACAACGATTCGATACTCCCTAAAAGACCAAGGTCTTGTGCTGTCAATGAACCAAAACAGAGAGGTTAGAGTTCTACTGGTGTGTTGCCAAGTGTTGTAGCAGCTGCAACACCCTCCAAAATTTTTGCCTACATCCAATTTCAGAGCCTCCTTTGAGACTTTTACTTTATGACTACATGCACTCGGGTTCACTCTGTGGGCTCGTGTGAGTCTTTGCACCCACCTTTCTTGATCATTCCACTGACAAATTTTGCATATTGATGTCAATGTCATGCTTACGACCATGTTTTCATCATACAAAAGGTCTTCGCTTCGTGTGTACATGTTGTGTTCGCTATGTAAACCTCCGTTGCACTCACACACAGAGTCATATACACTTTCATGCAAGCAACATCATGGTCGTCCAATGATCAATCACAAGCATAGCACTTGTCACTCACACCATCGGTCAATCATGTTGAGCATATGTGTCTGGATGGTTTAAGTCGTCTCATCGTCAAGTCATGTAAATGTGTGTTTGCAAGATCACGTATGCATATTTTCACTTGATCAAACACTTAGTCATTTTGTTGAAGGTCTGACGACCAGATTCCTCTTTGATAGCCGGACCTTCACCCTACCATCGACTCGGTCGACTGTCACCCAAAATAGCGTAGAAGCACTATGCAATCCATTTCAAGTTGCACTGCCCGCAAGTAGATCAATCAACCTTCCTTTTGGTCAACTAGAGAATTTGACCTAGCACTCATCCTGTGACTGATTCCCCTCAAAAACTGCACAGAGGCTATAGACCTTGCCCCCTCTGTTGACTGAGAAAATTGCATAGACAAGCCAAAGAGACACCCAGTGCCCATCCCTGTCCCCCTCGGAAAATTGCGCAATCTTTCCCAACCATCCCTTTAGTCATTCGACCGGCTTCTCTTCCGTAAAACTACACAGATTTCATGAGCAAACCCTCTGCTGCCCAGTAGTCTGCTCAACTCAGAAACTGTGTAGCAGTGATTAGCAGGCTAACCTCCTAGTATCAGCGTAGTTTTTTCTTCTAGTAGCTCCGAGTAGCTGACTGCAAGTTCCCTCTAGGAATTCTGAAGTTTTTGCTTCCAAGCTTCAACAGCTCACTTCTAGTTCCCTGTAGGAATTGTGTAGTTTTTGCTACCAAGCTCCCAGTAGCTGACTGCCAATTCCCTCCAGGAATTGCGCAGTTTCTGCTACCAAGATCCCAGTAGCTGACTGCCAATTCCCTCCAGGAATTGTGCAGTTTTTGCTTCCAAGGTCCCAGCATCCAACTTCCAAGCTCCCACTACACGCTCCTTCCAAAAATTGCACAGATTTTGTTTGCCCAGCCTTCTCGTAGCCCGAACTTCTCCTCTCAAAATTTGTGTAGTTTTTTCCTCCCGCTGAGCCAGACCCTGTAGACAGTCAGTGGCGATCTAGATTTCCCATGTCCATCAACCAGTGACTTCTATGTAGTTTTCACCAGCAGTGCCCAGAGCCTCCATCCTAGCTCGAAACTCACAACCTTGTCTCCTCTCCAGTCACCTGCATCAGAAACGATCATGCATCATGGTAGACAAGGGATTTTATGGATTTGATGTCGCCTCATCATGAGTGACTACAAATACAGGTACACAAAAAAACATGGCGCGATGACAGATGGGATGAACAAAGGGAGTAGATGCAGAAGGAAATGTTCACCAACGAACGAACAAACGGTGCATGCGAAGAGATGTTCTCACAAATGGACGATCATGAAAAGATGTGTTCGTAGACAAAACGACGAGCGAACATGAAAGATGTGTTCATGGATCGAAGGATGGATGAACATGCACTTTTCGCAAACGGATGAACTTGTCAAGCATGCCAACATACAAGCAAGCAGCAACGTGTGAATGCAACATCAAGTGAACTCAATGAGCATCGAAGACTCCATGCATCTTGACATGCAGAGGTGAATATGTGACACACCATGAGGACATACATCACCCAGCAACACTGCAGCTCGACATGCACACCAACAGTAGCATGAATGTACCAGCACTGTCATGTCGAGTCTTGTCACGAGTCATGTCATCCACATCTCTATTGTGGGCCCTACTTTCAATCAATGTAATGTAAAGTGGAAGTCCAAGAGACACACTTGTCATATGAAGAGTCATGTAAATTCGAAAGGTCATGGAAGCCAAACAGTCATGAGGGAATTCAAACAATCACAAGGGTCAGTTTCACCCTTAGCTATAAATACCCTCTCATTTGTACAAGCAAAGGACTTTTCACCTTAGCTCCTCCCACATAGCCTTGAGAGTCTCTAATATTTTCTTTGAGGAGTAAGTAGTGGCTCCAAAGCCCCACAGACGAGGTTAGTGATGTATGGTGTAACAATGTGCCTTGGAATTTTCACTAAATTCAAAAGCCTGCTAACAGGCCAACATGTTTTCACACATGTGTTGTAATTGTTGTAAGATTGATCTTGAAAACTTGTAATGCATGTTGCTTTAACTTGTGTTTAACACTTGAACTTATTCGATTGTTGTAATACATATATATTAATGAAAATGTGTCATATGAGTTGTTAACATTGTCTTGCTAGTGTTGGTTACCTCCCCGGACATCAGACGGATCTTTCATGTAAACTTGCTATAATGATCGTCGCACTCGCGCACACTCCTCTACTATGTGTTGTACTTGTTATCTTTCATTGTGTGTTGTGACTTCCCCATCCATGTGGATTACTCTTCTGGAAGCTTTGGATGTCCTGTTATGTTGTGTGTTCCTAACAGAGTTGGGGCTTCCTTCCATCTGACTTGGGACTCACTCCCACCCTCTCCCTCTACGGTGAAAAAACCTTTGACACAAGTAACACTAACAATCACTAGGCACACGAACCTCACTACTCAATGACAAAGCATACCACTCTCCTGTGATGACAAGCAAGAGTTGAGGCAAATCTTTAAGATAATGGAAACCGGGCCATCATATCGGATGGGACTCCCACACCAAATGGTGTGAGGTCTAGTTGGGACTTCATACTAGGGTCATCCCCTGAATGTTGGCAAGTCAAGCACCCTCATCAGGTAGTGAGGTAGGTTGAGAGGCTTTATACCAGTGAAGTGCATCAATGATTTGAAATGATACTTATACATTGTTGAAAACTGGCACTCACATGTAAAATATTTCATAATGAACTTCATTAATGGAGAATTATTTTCAAGCAACAGTCCAAAAGGAAAAACACTCTTGGGAGCCTCTTTATACTTAATTTTTGAGAAATCTCTATAGTTTAGAATGTCCAAATATGAGTTTTTGAACCATTTTTCTCCTTTATTTTGTATCCCTATAGTTGTAGCTATGGCCTCATTTGAAATGATGAAGTTGAACCCTGCAATGTTGACCTTAGCACTACTAAGGTTTGTGGCAAAAACACTGGTTAACTTGGCATGATATCCTACTTGTTGAATTTTCTCACAAAACCCTAAACACCCCACCTTTTGGAAACATTGTCCGGAAAATGATGAAGACCTCAATTCATTGGTGTCAAGTGGATCAAACCTTGACACTTGACCTCCTTTATTGTATGGCTTCTTTCCTCCCTCCATTGTTCATAATTGCAAAGAAAAAACCCCAACCAGAGATGGGAAAACAAATTTTTTTTAGAGGGAAAAGGGGTTTGGGATTAGTATATTTAGGTGAGGGAATAAAAGGGTTAGGGAAGATGTATGCGGGTAAGAAAAATTGTGGAGGTAAGGAGATGTATTAGGAAGTTTAGGGAGGTGGAAAATGATGAAAATAGTGAGGGGATTGTTGTAGGGAATTTAAACATAGTCCTAACCCTAAAACTGCCAAAAATATAGCATGGAGACTAGGGTTAGGCCTCGGGGTTAGGGAAATGAGTGAGGAAGGGTAATGAAGTTTGTGGGGAGTGTATTTGGGTATGAGGAAGGGTAGGATAAGTAAGGAACTAAGTAATTGTTTGCAATTTCGAAATATGGAGCTTCACCCACCAAAACACAACGTCGAGACTATGGGAGGTTTGGACCACTGAAACGATGAAAATAATTGATGAAATAAGGTGGAAATAGCTTCAACTAACCTGTCAAGTAGTTGGTGAAACCTTTACTAGCCCCAAAAAACCCTTGCAGATGAAATCCTTTCTTTTGGGAGTGAAAACATAGCAGACTGTAGAAAACACCTTTTGAAGATGCAATTCGGTGTTGAATGTGATTAGATGACATTTGCTAATGTGTTAGTGCTCAATGCCAATGGAATGAGAAATAGAAATGATTGTATGGTCTTTATAAGATTAAATTTCACCTTTTGTATATGTCGTGGCATGACGTCATCCTCCATTTTGAAACCAAAGTGATGTTTTTTGCAGTAATAATTTATAAGTTGAAGTAGTACCTTTACCTTTATTTCATATGCCTCCTAAGATGCTAACACCCTTGTGTGTGGACTCAAGACCATAGACATGGCTTTTTTTAAGCTTAAAACTAACATAATGATGACAATTACAAGTGATGACCTAGACCAAGACCTATATGATTATTTGAATGATCCATGACCTGTAACACTTGAAAAATGACATGACCATGATGAATAATGATAACCATGAAAGTTGAAGGGAGTAGCACTAACCTAGACACACCAACCAATGATCAAAGTTTTTTATTTGAAGACCTACTGAAACCATAAAAAACTTGACCTAGGACCCTAACAAAAACTTTGAAAGAGCACATTTGATCACTGGTGACTGGCAGGACTGACAGACACTAACAATATGCACAAATTTGACAACGAAATCCTTGAACCACTACATCATTGGACACTTTGAACCATTGCATCACAAACTATACCTGCCACAAATAGATGCTCCTTAATATAGACATCCTTGAAAAAACAATCTAGCTTTAAAAAACCAAAAAGGTAGGAAAAATTGAAAATGAATGTGATGTCTATGTGACCACTTCCAAATATAGCAAATCTAAAGTTACACTACCAATGATAACAACTTGTTGCATGTGGATGAAATAAGCCTCATCAGATTCACTTTTCTACAAGGAATCCAAACATTTACTCAGAATTAGCATGCAAGCCTTGAATAGTGAGGAGTTGATAGTGTATCTCACCTTGCTAGAGAGAGCAGAATTGGCATTCAAGCCTTGAATAGTCAGGAGTTGATGGTGTATCTCACCTTGCTAGAGAGAGCAGAATTGGCATGCAAGCCTTGAATAGTCACGAGTTGATTGTGTATCTCACCTTGCTAGAGAGAGCAGAAAGTAGACAAGGAGCTAGGTTGGTTTTCAAAGACAAACATACACCCAACTTTCAAAAGGATGGATAAAGCTAAAATCCACATCTTTGTTTTCTTATTCGTTCTGCTTTCATGATCCAGAATTATCCCATCCCGTTTTCTTGTTCATTCTATTCGTCCAAGTTTCATAATGAGAAAGCTTCTCAAGAGGGAAAGTGAACCCAAATGGTGAGTTATATTAAAGTGAAAAAATGTGTGCAACGTTTATATAGCTCATCAGAGAATGATCAAATGTAGAATGTCAAACAAGAGAATGTTGTGGTGTTAATGAGAGAACATACTTATTAATAGATCATGTGGAGTAAAGTTTTTTTAAGATGATAATATTATATATGTGGTGCAATATTTATTAATTATCCATAAAATTGTAACACCAATATAGATCCATTAACCATATAATGTTCAAAACAAAAACAAAAAAATGAAAGAAAATAACATAAGTTCTGAAAATCATATTTTTGGAAAGAGAGCAATACAGTACATATAACCCATAGATCGAAAAGCACAATACTGGTTGTAGAGAAAATAAAATCTGTTTTCATCTACAATTTTAACAAAGTCAAAAGAAGGAATCAAATTTTCTGCTCACATATGGAATTAAAAAACCATTCAAATACTTATCAATAGTAAATTTCAATCCATTTAAAGGAAACCAATACTCACATGAAAAAGTGTGAAATCTGGCTAGCATACATATTGTCCAATATACAGTGATACAATGATCTTAAATATATGAGCTCATAAATAAAAATACGATTATGCCATGCTTTCACACAAGTTATCTTAGCCATGGCAGAAATATTTTGTTTTTAACAAAGTGAATATGAATATCACATAAGGATAATGTTGCCAGTATGATAATATTGGTTGTGTAATAGAGTCCCTGGTCACGTGCAAGTTCTCCTCTTCTGTTTTGAGCTACTTTCATCATGAGTGCCCATAATACTTCTTTTTAGGATTACATGAAACAGTTGGCTCTCCATCACAATCCCATAGTTTGAAGATGTTCTAGGCATAGTATTGCACATAAGAGGATGTTGCAAATAGTAACAAAACTGCAAGAAATTTGCACTCTGTTAGAGTCTAGATTGACCTCAGGCTGAAGGAAATCAATCGTAGGATAACCACAAACCAAGATTAACCTGGTAGCTAGCCCTACTAGGTCAGGAGAGAGCTCTCTCCTTGTGAATCTCAGTCAAGATGACTGAACAAATATGGATTTTAGGCTAGGTATAGTATCTCTATCATTTTTGGTTGATTTTATTGGTTTTGTTGCTGGATCAAATGGAGCAGGCAGCTTTGGGTCCGGGAAATGAAATCAGGATGCAGGGTGTTTTATGGGGCGAGGTAGGTAGGTGCTTTGGCACTTGAATTTGAGTGAGATGAGAGGTCTAAGACTGGTGAGGAGCTGAGGAGGGCATGCAAAGATCATGTATCCTTATCAAACAGTAGAAAACATCAAAAACTAAATGGTTTCCCAAGGCAGAGCACTGTAACCAATGTATTCTACCTATCTATCTTGATATCATTTAGCTAAAAGAATGAATTAGATTGTGACACACAAAACACATGAGAAAAAATAATAGCATAAGGAGAAACCATGCAAAAACACTTTACCACAAGTATCCCATAAAAATAGCTGCAAATCCTAGTTTATTTCCTTGCCAAACTGCTGATAAAGGTGTACAATGTAGCTCAGAGCATCCAAGACAATCCAACCCTTGCTAATGACTGAAAGAATACATAATATAGACATCAAACCACCTATTCTAGTCATCAAGAGTCAAATCCAAGAGATAAGGAACTGTTACAACCATTTCCAAACAAGGAACAAGAATATAGGCAGTGGAACAACTTGCCTCTATAAGCATGAAAACTGATTCATTGACCCCCCAAACCACCTCAAAATGATGAATCTACCCTCTAAGATCATTTAAAAATTACATTTACATATAATGACATTAATTACAATCATAAATTCATCCATGAAGAGAGAAAAAGTCAACTTTCCAAGAAACTAGGCGAAAACTGATTTTTTTGGGCAAACTGGCTCTATGTGCAGCGCCACTGGCCAGGTGCGTAGTGCCGCTTCATAGCTACTTCTAGAGGTCTTCCCTTTAACCAAATTGCGCCCAAAAAAGCTCATTGGAAAGGCTTTCCTGTCTAGTTTCTGGAACATCTTGCATTTTTGCCTTTGGAGGTCATTTGACCCCTCAAAAGTGAAATATCCCACGGCTGCTTCTGTGTGTCCAAAAAGAGGCAGAGAGGTCATTTTTTGGTAGTTTTTGGCCCTTTTGGTGACCTATTTTTACTCCAAAATTTCTGATATTTTCTTGATTTGATGCTCTTATCATGCTGAATCTAGATATGTAATCCATTTCTTCAAACATTCCTCCAGTGAAAAGCGTAGCGCCGGTGGCGCTACGCACCTAGGGAAATTTTCTGTGTTTCAAAATTTCAAAATGACAAAAATTTATCAAAACTTGCCCAAATTTGGCAAAAGACATCACCATTAGTTGCTTTGATGGGCTAGTGAGGCTTCAACCAATATCTTCAATTTTTCTTTCTCCTTAAGGCCTTCCTCAACCTAGCCTTAAGCTTCCTCATCCTTATGTTGCATATTTTGTTGCGAGTCATGTAGTGGTAGGCCATGTGGCGAAGCATCTTCTTGTCTCTATTGGCCTTCTCAATCAGCCCCTCAAGGTGTATTTTGGCCCTCTCTAGCCATGTTTCCCTATCATTACCAATTTCTTGCTCAATAGGGGTTAATGGAACATTGGCCTCCTTGATCTTTTGCCTGCCTTCTTTTATCATTTGTAGCTCCATGAGGACTTGCTTGTTGCTCAATTATTTGTTTGCTTCCTCTAGATATTTGATGACCCACTTAGCCCTCTCTAAGTTTTCTGGCAAGGATTGTATCTCAGCCTCTTGTTCCTTTATGATCATGTCTTTGACAGTCTTTGGACCTTGATTTTCCAAGTCAATGACATCAACTCCTTGTGTCTCCTCATGATCAACAAGGCCAAAATCTCTTTCTTGCTCATCACTAAGATCCTTCTTATGCATATTTTTCTTGCCTTTGTCTCTGCCCTTGCTGTGCTGCTCAACCTATACCTGTTTAGGTGAAGAAGAAGGCAAATCCCTTTCCACTCCTTGTGGAGATAGCATTTGCTTGTAGCCTGAAGATGAAGGTGAGACCCCTTCCACACCTTATGGAGATAATACTCACCTAGCAGCTACAAAAAGTTTTCGAGTACCCCTCTCATATGTCACAAACACTGGCACTCCAACAATTTCAGTCTCTTTGACCTTTTCATGTCCTGAAGATCCACCTTCTTCATGAGGCACTGATGAAAAGACTTGAGAGCCTTTGAAAATCTCATGAGAAATGAAAGTCTCCCATGGCATGTTAAGAAGGTTCAGCCGATGTAGAACAATGATTTTAATCATATAGTTGTGAACACTTGTGGTCAATGATGGAATGGTGGATGAAATAGAGATGAGTATGAAGAGATTTTAAGAAATGAGTAGGGTTTATGGATATGAACATGCTTTAAGGAGTGTAGGGTTTAAGGAATGTAGGGTTTGAGGAATGTAGGGTTTGTAGGGTTTGGGGAGAGTGTAAGTAGGACTATGGGAATGGGGAAAATGTATGAGGGGAATGGGATTGAGGAGATAGGTAAATGGGAATGGGATTTGGTCTAGGAAAGAATGGAAAAGAAAGGGTAAGTAAAATAATGGAGAGATGATGAGAACTAGGGTTTGAATTTTTAAAAATGCTAACCACCAAGCTTAGTAATAAAATCCCTTGATCACAAGATAGGATTCATGTACTTACTTGTTTAGAGGGAGAAATTAAAGTTTTGAGGTGAAATGGCAACTTGATGAAGTTTTTGGGCTTGGCTGGGAAGATGCGTAGCACTTCCCAAGTGCGTAGCGCCTCCCAGGTGTGTAGCGCCTGTTCAAATTAACACTGAGGAAGCCTGCCATGTATGTAGCGCCAACATCTTATGCGCAGTGCCATTTTGCAAACCACTTTTGGAGGCCTTTCTAGTGTCCAAATTGGGCATGTGATCACTTGTTGGAAAATGTGTCGAGTCTACTTTCCATAACATATTGGATCTTTCAATTTGGAGTTCATTTTCCCTGTGAAAGGTCCAATCTCTCAATACTAATGTGTAGAATGAGGCTGCCAAAATGCATAATGATGTTGTAGTCAACTTTTGAAGGTGTTACTAAACTCCAAATTGAGTTCATGATAGCTCATTGGAAATCTCTTTCTGTCTAATTATCATTTGACTCATCAAGCAAGTCATTTGGTTAAATTCCATCTAGGAGAAAAATTGATTTTATCAAGGTCACTCCAGAGGTGCATCAACTCTCCTGAGGCAAATGATGTTTTCAACATTTCTCCCAAACCATGAAACCTTTGTAAAAACCGAAATAGGTTTTTCTTCTTGGGTCAATGATGGACAAAAACCTCTCACTTTTGTCAAAATAATCTTCTATTTCTCAAAAACACCATTTAGATAAAACCTATCCCGATGTATGGAACAGGGGATTTGTAGAAATGAACGGAAATAAAGGGGATAAGGGACTTCTAAATTCTTAAAAAAAATTTGGAAAATAGGGAGGGATGTTAGGAAGGAAGGGAAAGTGGAATTTCAAATATTGAGTGAGGGGAACGGGTCCAAAAGGGAAAAACTTAGGCCTAGCCTAGAAAATTGTCGAATTGTAGCAATAGGCTAGGGTTTGTGGGAAAATGATGAATTTGAGGGATATCAGTGATGGGAAGTGTTTAAGAAGATATATTAAGGATAGGGGAAGGTGTATGAGCATCAAGATGCAAATTTTGTTAATGTTTTGACCATCCAAGAAAAATTACCTCCAAAAACCTAGGAGAGGGAAATGAGCCTTACCCAAGTACAACTAAAGCACGAACAACATGTAAAATGACCCATTGGAACCTGAAAGGATGATGAAAAATTTTTGAATGGTGGTACACTCAGCCGAATGGTGACATGGACCGACACTTGGAAAACATTAAAAGCAGTGAAAGCAAATCCTAGACCTAATACCTAGTGACCAAATTTTACTTGAAGACTCACTGAAATGACAAAATTTGATTTTGACACCCTAAAACCACTTTGTAAGAGCATGTTTGATCATTGATGGAAGGCTTTCAAAGACTAACATTGACACACTCAACAAATGAGCACAAGAAAAATATTGAGAATCACATTATATAAATCATATATCTATATATTGTATTTATTTTTTATATGATTTTTCAAAACTCAAAATTGGGTCTAGTGACATGGAAGTTGTGATGCCTAAGGATATATATTTTTTTAATACACTCTAGAAAGTACTTATTTATTATTTGTGCATACCTCATTGATTCCCACTAGAGTTGAATCCCTTCCATGGATGATCAATCATCGTAGAATATGGTGCTTCTCCACTTGTTCTATGTTATGTAACAAAGTGCCATATGTTAGCGCAATGAAATTTGATAGAGCATCAAGGTATAGAGTGGCGAATGTACCTAGCATAGTAGGTAAGTTTGGATGGTATTGCATCTCCCTTTGGTCTTGTTTTATCACCATGGTTGGGGATTGTTGCATTGCTATAAAAATAAACATACCACATGTTAAAGAATGGTGATGATTAAATACTTAAATCTAAAACCATGACTATATTCAACACATGAAACTAACCTGGAACCATAGATAGGGCATTATTTGATCAATGACGTCCTCGCTTATTGACGTATTGAAACTCAAATGGTTCATATTTTGATGGATCAACACTTAAATCAATTTCCAAACCATTTCTTTCTGTTGCTTCTTCTTTTCTTTGGAGGGCTAAGGAAACTCTTCTTCCTCTTCAAAGATGAATCAAGAGAACCCAACCCAGGTGTGAAGTCAAAATCCATAACGTGCAAATTACTGGCTTCATCCAACATTTTTTAAGCATACCATTCAACCGATTTTCCTTTTCCATAGGATTAGGAGGGTTATCTAAAATTATATGTGCATGGCTAAACAACTCCTCCCTTGCCAAATGAAGTGCCTTGGCATCTACATCAACAATATTTGTGGCCATAAGAGTAGCATCGATAGAAATAACCAATCCATCCTCCAGACACATTTTTTCCTTCTATCAGATAGAAATGTTGTTTTCAGGTAAAAATGGTATGACTCAATATCATTATTGGTCTCCTGATTTGCATGAAAAAACTCCCGAAAACCTTTCACCCACATACCTAATTGAAAATAGAACCATGTCAGTCTCACTATATCACCTTTATAAAAGACAAAAATGCATATAATACGAAAAAATTGTTTACGTACGAATCTTATCTCCAGTGACCCAATTCTTGTAGAAATAGTCTAAGAACTTCTCTTCATCCACAAATTTAATAAAAAGAATTGATTGATTACATCTTCCACTTCATAATTAAGAGCGTATTTCATGATGAAACCTAACTCACTGAACATCTAATTGGTTTTTATGGAACTAGTGGCCAACTGATTGACATTTTTTAACCAAGCCCTCCGTACATGCCAAACACATAAGGTCACATCACAACCTGTGATCCTCCTGCCATATTCAATGCATTTTAGTGTATTGTTTTTAGAAAAAATTCAAGTTTGGTTATATCATGACAATGTTAAAGTTATCTCAAGGGAGTGATTTCAGCCAGTGCATCATCAACCATGAAAGCATTGACTTTCCAATTAGGACGGGTTTGGAAACACTTGTGCATGATCTGCTCCAACCATTTTGGAATATCATCTGATTTGTTTCGTGATGCCACGACCCATAGAACTGGAACCCCGCTTTGTTTTTCATCAAATGCCATGATTGTATACAATGATTTATTAATCATTCTGAATATCTACAACTTAAATAAATATATTCAACCAATCATTGGCATCTTACTTCCCCCATATTTATTTGTATTAAATGTTGAATCCATGGCTATTAAGCTATTGTGCGATAGCTTGACCATTGTCTCCAACATCCACTTTGTTTGAATCCCTATTATAAAAGGGACCTCCACACCATTGGGCTTTTGGTAAAAGAAAAAAAATTCCAATGTTTTTGATACCAAAGGCTTACACTCATTTTATCCTTTTAGTGAAGTTGGTCATTTCCCTTCGCCAACATATTATAGATATTTACAAGATCTTTCTTGCGTAAGAAGAAATATCTAACTAGAGCTGCTACATCCATGTCAACATGTCTCTTAATGTGGGTTATATACACTATATCAACAAGCACTCCCAAAAAGAAACAACTCTCTACATTTGCAACAACGTCCCTTCAAAGCTTTGGCCTATGCAAGGTACTGGTCTAACCTAAAGTGTCACATTGACCATGACAAGCCCAACCTTTCCCATCTTTATGTTCATACATATTGAAAGATAGTATTTCTATATCAGCAATTTAATGCATAACTTTCACAATAAAATGGCATTGGCAACCCCTCTTCTGCACAAATGAGGTCCTTCATTTAGCTAGAGGATCTCCTCTTTTGTCCTCTGGGCCAAATGAACAATGATAACTACACCAAAAATTTCAAATTTTAGTACATACAAAGAAAGATAAATGTGGTTTCAAAGGATCTAAACAATATATTTTTTAAATACTCACATTTCGTATTGCAATGCAGCGGTAGCTCTTTGTTTTGGTTCTTTGTTTGTTTTTCGTATGAATTTACATGGAGCAATAGGATTTTTTTCCACTCCTTTGATAAAGTCAATAACTCGTCCTAATGGGATTATGAAAACTCGATCAATACTATTGTTTTTTCAATTTATTTATGTCCAAACCAAGTCTTTACTAGAGAAGGTCATTTTGCCTTTGAGGTCTTGCATCTCAAGCAAGGAAAATTTTAATGATGGAAAATTTTATTGCAATTTAAAAACATTGGTGAATCTCACTAATCCCTAATATGGAAACTATAAAATGTTTATTGATATATTTGTAAAATTATTCAAATTTATAATGATTTTAATATAGTCTCTATATAATGTTGGCAATTTTTAAGGTAAAATAGTTTTATATTCTAAAATTTGGGCGAATTTTCTTTTATAAAATTGGAAATTGGTGAATCTTTTTTATGGAAAAATCATGGAAAATTATCCCACTGGGTGAGCATTAGCCACTAAAATTTTCCATGACCTCTAGATCCATGATATGTTGCCATTTGCTTCGCTTTCCCATTTTGAACTGATCTGGTCAAACAATATACAAGTGCATCAAAAATGAACTTTTAAGCTTAGCAAGTTACCCAACATATATATAAATATAAAACCTATTTTCTGCTTTTCTTGAGGTCTGAAATATCAATCACTCTTAGTTCAATATTAGAAAAAATTGAATGTCTTCATATCTGTATTCTACACGATAGGAATTGTCCTACACAATAAGTTATTTATCCCCATAATTATAATGTTTGTGCAAGCCTAAAGAATAGGCTTCATGCATATGTCATATTCATCAAAATAGATAGAATATCATAACATACCTCATTTTTGCTCATCTAAGATGATTGGAAGCTCAAAAGAAACAATTGTGTTGGTTGAGCTAATGACAGAGTCTATGATGGAACTAATATGTTTGATACATATTAATTCTATACACATTGAACATTAATTTCCAAAATATGAAAGTTCGTTGGATTTATGTTTCATTCTTCCTTACCATTTTAATTGACAATGCAAGCTTTTGATCTAACTCCCTAGAGACCTGATTTTGTTTCAGAGGCAGTTGGAAATGATTAAATTAGAGTGAGCAAGATTGGAATACATGCTCAAAGAGATGAAAAGAAATGTAACTTGCAACTTTTCTGGTTGGTTACTTTGTTGGATGTCAGTTGTTACAAGTGTTTGTTTCTAATGCCTATGTATTGTTTTTGTTCACATAAAGATTGAATTTGGTGTATCTTTAAAAATTTAAACTTTGTTATATCAATTGTATAAAGTCAAGTATGTAACAAAAGATGTTCTTTGACAGTGTCTTGATATCGACCATTGTGAAAAATATTTTGGTAGTGTTAGCATTCCATCGACGATAACATGACTTTTGTTGTCAAACAATTCCATAGCTAAAAGACTCAAACTCACCTGCCAACCATAGTATATTTAAAATGACCTATTATTATATTAAACACACACACACACACATATATTAAAGTGTATATATGTTAATATAAACAATATTAGTTAATCATATTTCTTAATTATTGGTGATGGCATTCAATAATAGGTTGTTTTATTTTTATGATAAAATATTTGTCTTTGAAAAAATAGACCTTTCAAACTTGAAAAACATTCCGGTGTGAGAAGGAAAAATAGCAGGAGCAAGCGACAACGGTTTAGAGGATAGCAGAGACAGTTTCTGATGGAGGGTGGCAAAGGAGGGAGCTCGACTCCCTCCTACAAGGACATAGTATCCAACAAAGGCAAAACAATGGAGTTAAACAACAAAGGCATGACTGGGGAAAAAAATAGAGAGAATGATAAGGGGACAGAGGGGACTAAGACCAAGGTAAGTAGCAGCATAAAGGACAAGGAGGAAGAAGACAAAAATCTTGGTTCATGAGACCACAAGCAAAAGGGACCTTGCAAGCCTAAAGCTTAAATCACTCCCAGAGTAATATTAAATGACCCTGCTGTACAAGCGCACAGAGAAGACATGGGGAACTATGCCATTATTTGTAAATTCATGGGACTATGGCCCACTGAAAAGGTTTGCAAATGTGGATCAAGTATCACTAGAATCTCAAAGGAAGAATTGACCTACATCTTAGATCAAAGGGATTCTTCATAGTGGTGTTCTCAAACATCGAAGACAAAGACAGAATATTCGAAGGAGGACCCTAAAATTATGCAGCAATTGGTCTTTATATGAGGCCTTGGATGATGAACTTCGTCCCAAAGCGGGAGACCTTCACCTTGGTTCCAGTATGGGTAAGGCTATATTCCCTACCTCTTGATTATTGGCAAACTGAATCACTAGTAGTTATTGGTAATAAACTAGGATGTTTTGTCAAAGCTTTTGAAGCCACAAGAAGAGGGAAATATACTTCCTTTGCAAGAATATGTGTGGAAATGGATCTATCAGAAGCTCTTCCGGATGAAGTTATTTTGGAAGTTTTTGATGAGGGGTGGGTCCAGATCGTGGACTACGAGTATATCCCATTCAGATGTCGTAGATGCCATGAACATGGACATCTGTTCAGAGATTGCCGTCTTGGTAAAGTCGACAACAAATAATACCTCAATACTTCGAAGGATACAGAGAGCTTTCAGAAAGTGGCAGGCATAAGTAAAGGGGGAAAAAGGGAATGAAGCAACAACAGAACAAAAGGCAGAAGGTCAGTCAGAATAGGTTTCAAGTGCTGGATGAGAATGAAGATTACAGAAAGGATGATCAATCTCAGGAGAAAGATCCTAATGATAAAGAAAAGGAAGAAAACAGAAAACAATCTCAAGATATGGTACATCAAAATGAGACTGTTATGAGTGAGACAAAAATAGATATGGACCAGGAAATGACCCAAAGAAAAATAGATCTGGAAGATCATGAATTATAGTAAATTCTAGACAAGGAAAACCCGGATCTGGAAGGATTCTTGAGGCAGGGATCCAGGGGAGGAATAGAATCAATACCTCTAGAAGAATGCTCTATAATACAACAGTTATTTTTATGGAAAACCTAAGAAAGAGGGTTGGATAAAGGTAAAAGTATTCACAAGCAGGAGCACAGAGGAGTGAAAACTATGAAATCAACTCCAGGATTAGCAACTAGAAATCCAGGGAAGAAGAGGGGCAGGAAAAAGAAAAATGAGCTCTTGATGGAGTGTGGAAAGCTAATGATAGATTCAAGTAAGATGAAAGACCTAAACCGTTACTCTTTCACAAATCTTTAGTTATGAAGTTCATATCTTAGAATATCAGAGGTCTAGGTAGTAAAAGAAAGCAAAGAATGTTAAGTCACAGAATGAAACTAGCAACACTGGGTATAATCTTTATTCAGGAAACAAAATATTCCATTCAAAAGTTAAAGCAAATCCATAGCAAATGGATGGACAGTTTTGAGTTTCTTGAAGTGAAAGCAGAAAACACAGTGGGAGGAATCCTCACTCTATGGAACCCCCAAAGAGTCAGTATATTAGATGCAGAGGCATCAAGAAATTATCTATCTATAATTATTCAACCAGTGGGAGTTGTGGACACTTTCATCACCACAAATGTTTATGGGCCACAAAGAATAGATGAGAAACTAAGACTGTTAAACTCCTTAGCAGAGCTCAGAAGTAGACATGAAGATATACCTTGGGTCTTAGGAGGAGATTTTAATATGATTAAATCACTTTTAGAGAAAAAAAAAAAAAAAGGAGGCACCAGATTGCTAAATAAAGACTCTGAATTGTTCCAAACCTTTACTAATGACATGAATCTGATTGACTCGGCAACGCATAATGGCCTTCTTACTTGGACAACAAAAGAGGAGGTGAGGCTCAGGTCACCTCCAAGTTAGACAGAATTTTGATCTCAGAGGAGCTTATGCCAGCAAATAGAGAAATAACAGCTAAGGTTCTTCCCTTTGGAGGTTCTGATCACTGCCCGATACAATTAGAACTCGAGGGGTTTGATTCTCCCAAAAAATAGGCCCTTCAGGTTTGAGAATATCTGGCTCTCCCACCCAGATTTCATCATCAACATTGAAAAATGGTGGGCAGAAGATTTGTAGATCCAGGGCACAAATATGTTCATCCTACACAAAATACTTCAGCGTTTTAAATTCAGACTCAAAGAATGGAACAAGGAGGTTTTTGGCAACATTTTTGTGGAGAAAAAGGCAGTGGAAGCCAAAATACAGGAACTCAATCAAGCATTGATCATAGAGGGCTTTGATAAAGACAAAAGTCAGCAAGTTGATAAACACCATCAAGAACTGGAGAAATTATGCAAACAAGAGGAAATCTATTGGAGGCAAAAGCCTCAAATTCAATGGCTCAAAGAAGGGGATCGTAATACTAAATTTTTTCATAGATCCACCATAGTCAATAGGGCTCACAACAGAATCTTTGCGATTTTGAATGACAAAGGGCAGCTCCAGACCTCTCACAAGAATATCGAAGAAGTGTTGGTTCAACATTTCAGAAGTATCACTAAGGAAAATAATCCAGACATGGAGCAATGCATAAGAGAAATTGCAAAAAACATCCCTAAGCTGGTGACAAGAGAGGACAATTTTAACTTGAACAAACCAATCACTGAAGAGGAAGTCAGTGAGATTATCAAGGACATGCAGAATGGAAAATCTCCAGGTCCAGATGGTTTCAATGTGGATTTTTTTAAGGCCTGCTGGAACATTGTCAAGCAGGACATTCTGAATGTTGTGGAGGATTCCAGAAGAAACAACACTATTCTGAAAGCCCTCAACACCTCATTCATCTCTCTGATCCCCAAACAGGATTTAGCCCTGACTGCTGATAAGTTTAGACCCATTGCTTTATGTAATGTGGTTTACAAGATTATATCCAAGGTATTGGCTAGCAAACTCAGACCTCTTCTTCCTTCTTTAATCTCAGGTGAACAATCTGGTTATGTGGAAGGCAGACAAATTCTTAATAATATCATTCTAGCACACAAGACAGTTCACACGCTAACCAGTAAAAAATAGGTCGGTATGATCATACAATTAGATATTTCCAAAGCTTATGACAAGGTAAACTAGAGCTATATCAAGAGGATCCTTGCTACTTTTCGGTTTGATCACAACTGGGTCAGATGGGTTATGGCTCTGATAACTTCTTCCAGCTTTTCTATTCTGGTGAATGGATCTCCCTCAGCTATCTTCACTCCTTCTAGAGGTCTCAGGCAGGGCGACCCACTCTCTCCCTTTCTCTTTATCCTCATGATGGAAGGATTGGGTAGAGACATTAAGCAGGCTAAAGACTTGGGAAAAATTAAGGGACTTCAATTAACTGAGAATGGTCAGACAATGACTCATCAACAATTTGTGGATGACACAATGCTGCATGGAATTCCTATTGTCAAAGGAGCTTCAGCGTACAAACAAATCTTGAATAATTTTTCCTTGGCCACAGGTATGGAAGTCAATCTCTCCAAATCAATTTTTTTTCTTAAATACTAACATTGCATTCAGAGAAATATCTCAAGAATTATGGGCTTTCAAAGGGATTCCCTCCCTTCAAAGTATTTGGGAATTCCCCTTACAGACAGACCCTTGCACAAGAGTATTTGGGAACCGGTGCTCAATAAGATGCAAGACAAAGTTAAAAAATGGACCATCAGATCATTGAACCTAGCTGGTTGGTTGATTCTGGCAAAGGCTATCCTACAGTCAATCCCAATTTTCTTTTTATCAGCTCTCCCAGCTCCCAAAGGGGTCTTACAGCAATTCAAGAATATCCAGTGAGACTTTCTCTGGGGCAAGGAAGAAACAAGGAAGAAATGGGCACTTGTTTCTTGGGATAAAATCTACAAACCTAAGAGTCACGGGGGACTAGGATTAGATGATCAGGAAATTTTAAGTAATGTACTAGGAGCCAAACTCTGGTGGAGATGGGTTAAAGAACCAGAAGCTCAATGGGCTAAAACCTGGAAAGAAAAATATGCAAGTTCTTGGCAAACTAATGATCTTATTAGAATGTTTGGAAACACAAAGGGCTCTTACATCTGGAATAAAGCATGGGAAAACAGAAGCCTAGTACAAGATCATAGTTTCTGGGAAATCAGAGCAAGGGATCTTGCTCTCTTTTGGGAGGACAAATGGAAACAAGAACCAATGTTGCTAAAAGAAGACTATAGAGACCTCAAGCAGGAAACAGATTCCCAGGGACTAACCAGAGTGAAAGATTTCTGGAATCTTCCTCACAACTCCGGAAAATGGAGGAATTGGAGAAGCATAGACTGTAGTTATGACTGTCTCCTAAAAATAAAAGTCGAGGAAATTATGAGCATAGTAAAACAAAGGAAAATCTTGGTAACAGATGGGCAGGATCAGTTAAGATGGGGCCTCAATAAAGAAGGCTCCTTTAATCTTAAGGAAGCTAAGAGGATTAGCCTGAACCTGGATTCCAGCACTGCAACGAATTCTTGGCAAGAACTCTGGAGCCGACCAGGGTGGATGAAGATCAAGCTATTCATGTGGTTAGTTCACCATAAGAAAATCTTAACTTGGGACAACATGAGGAAAAGAGGGATTATTGGGCCTTCCAGATGTTATTTATGTGAAGCTCAAGAGGAAACAATGGAGCATATTCTTAACAGTTGCACCTTTACCACCTGGTTGTGGGACTCTTTTGCAACCATTTTTCAACAGACAAACAGAGATAAAGGAAGTATCACAAATACCCTAAACAAGTGGAGAAGGAACTTTTCGGAGAATGAGATTATCAATCTGGCCTGGGCCTTTACACCTAGCTTCATCATCTGGAATGTTTGGAAAGAAAGGAATAAAATAAATTTCAAGGATGAAGAATCCAGTCCTCTGCGCCTGTTGGATCTGATCTTGAAGCAGATTAGAGAGACAGTTAGTACCACTGTTCACAATTATCCCAAAAACCATCCCACAATAAATGAGATGAGAACCCTCATGGAACTGAGAATGCAAGAGACCATTATCAATTGACTCAGTAGAAAAGGAGGAAATTTGGGAAAGGAAAAGGATTTCTGGCAACCTCCACCAAAAGGATCCCTGAAATGCAATATTGATAGGGCTTCGAAAGGCAACCCTAGAATAGCTGGTTATGGAGGGGTGTTAAGAGATGAAGATGGAATTATAAGATTCATTTTCCATTGCCACTTAGGTAAGGCCACAAATAACATGGCTGAATTAATGGCCTTAGAGCAATGCCTTGAACTACTGAATCTAAATCATAGCTCAAATGTCATCATAGAGGCAGACTCAGAAATCTCTATAAAGGCTGTTAAAAGAATTAGTTGTGGAGCAGCGTCGGAGAATGTCTCAAAACACTGGAGACTAATACAAGTGTATCAAAGAATACAAAAACATCTCCTAAGTCTAAGAACTGTTAGTTTTAGACATGTTAGACGAGAAGCCAACAAATTGGCAGATACTCTTACCAATCAAGGAGTGATTAATACAGAAAGCAGATTTGAGATGAAATGGCTAGAAATGTCTCAGGGCAGAGTAAAAGCTCTTTGTGATGAACAAGCGGCAGAAGATAGAGAAATTTTCAAACATTGGGCCAGAAGAAAAGAAATTGTATGATGATGTCTAAACAGGCTCGATCACTGTTCTCGGGGAGGCAACGGGAAGACAGACATGTTCAAACTTGTCTTTTATCTCCCTGGTGGAAAGTGACTAGGTCCCTTTCTCTTCAGATTGTTCAACAGGGTTCTATCCACAGTCAATGGTTGTCTTTGTTGCATGTACTGAGGAGTGAGTGTCCAGACAAGGGCGGTTCTAGTTTCCCGGTGAAGGCGGTTCCCCTTCATTCCTCATCTCGATTGGAAAACTAGGCTAAAGCGGTTTATGGGCGATCGCACAGATTTGGGATGGTAAGTGGTTTAGTTTTTTTGGGAGCGATACCATTAGACTACCACAACGTGGCCAGGGTGGGGTGATGAAACCACCCTCAATCGCGAGTTAAGTTTCGCACATTTTATGTGGTGCGATACTTCGTTGTGCCATCCAATTTCGTGGGGTTGTGTTAACGATCATATCTGTAGGTGATTTTGTGGTGGGGCCACGAGTCTTGATAGGCTTATCGCAATAAAGACGTGGGTGGTTAGTGGAGCTTTTGATTAGGCTTTTGTTTTTATGGTTCATCTTAAGGTTTGTTTTGAGAGATTATTGTTGTCTGTTGTAGCGGGGTGAAGCTTTACTTTGGCACCATGCCCTTGGCTTTCCTGTGGCCACTCAGAGTTAGGGGTTTTTGTATATCCTGTAAATTTATTCTTGATATAATGAAATAGAAGGAACTACTCTTGCTTAAGCAAAAAAAAAAAAAAAAAAAAGATAAAATATTTGTCTTTATTTTTTTTAAGTTTATTTAAACTATATTTAAGCTAAGTCGCAGGTACTAGCTACTTTGTAGCCCTTATCAAATTTATTTTTCTACTTTTGCACATATAATTTTTTAAAAGAAAATAATATATAAAATTATTACGGGGCACTTTTTATACTTTAGTATTTAAATATATAGTAATATATGTATATATTAAAGTTTTATTTCATATAATATCATTTTATCTTATTTCTTTACACTAATCTTAGTTCCTCGTGTATAACTTATTTATAATTTAATCTAATATTTTTATATATTTCTTTAACATTTTATTTTACTTTTGTAAATAGCTAATAATACAAAAAGATTAGTTAATTAGAGATCGAATTAACACCCACACTAATTCCCTTTATAATCTTAGATATCTAATGCCTAAATATTTTTTCCTAAATGGGTTGTATTATTCAGTCTCTCTTGTGTAGAGAAATGGAATAGTTATATTCCTTGTGTGGTGTTTAAGGTAGCTAGTTGTTTGTTTATTTATCTATTTATTGTTCTCTTTCTTCAAAGTTTCATGCTACATGAATGTTTCTTGTAAGATGCGACTTCTTTGATGTAGATGATATGATTGAGTTGTGTTAGTCTTGGCGTGGATTCAGTTCTCCTCATGTAGATTTAAACTCCGGGAAAGCACTCCCATTGCTTCTCGCTAGCTATGGAGATGTTCGAGTTGTTGATGCTAGAGTGGTACAATTTCAAACAATTTCAAACATCAACATCATTTGGTGACCTTACTAGGGAGTGATTAAGTTTTCTCATTTTGATTTTTCATTTTGTTTTTTATAATCGTATCATGTCCAAGTATTGTTAATATTTGATTGGTAGTTTTCCTTGGCATGACTTCCCCACCTTTATGGATCATCCTTCAGAATCTTCTTGTAATCATGTTCTCAAATTTATTGATTTTTGCCAATCTACAAGAGTTAAATACATCCTACAATTTTCGTATTAGAAGAAGGACAATATCCTTACATTGTTGGGTCATCCCTCTTCAAGAAATTTATTAATGGCTTTCCCTCCTGTTGTGCTGTACAACAACCCCCCCATTTCATAAAATTTTTAAACAAAATCATGATATGAAATGGGTCCCTTCTAAAATAAACTTAGATGTATAAATAAATTGGTATTAACCCATCATAAGAAAAACCCTTATCAAAAGGCTTAATGTAAATGAAATATTTTAAAAGCCTTTTGAAAAGAAATAAAGTGTGGCTTTAAAAACTATTATAAACTCTTCGTTATTACGATAAAGCGATCGGAAGATTGCATATCGCAATAACAAGGGAAACATATATAAAGACACATTCATTCACTCCGATCCGAAAAGCATATCGCAATCAAATATCGGAAAAGGTAAATGCCAAAGCAGCGATGTAATAGAGCCTCCTAAATTCTCCAATGCGATAAAGCGTATCGCCATCGGCAATTGGAAATAACAAGTCAACACATGATTAAAGGCACACTCAAATCCTCTGATGCGATAAGGCATATCGCAATCAGCGATCGACGAAATCACATTGACACGGCAATAAAACCCGAATCCATTCCCCAATTGCAGTGCATTAATAAGGCACATATGTCAAGAACATATTTAAAAGGTTTGCATGCATTATATCACCTTTCGGTGATCAGAGATGTTTAAAACAAATATTAAATCCTTTCCTTTCACGTTACCGATCGCCGATTTACGATTTACTTCTGATTTTCCATCAAAGAAATCTAAGCCACGCTTGAATGAATTATTCGGCATATAAACAACATGATGGACATTTAAAACCTCCTTTACCATGATTGACAGGTTAAGCGGCTAATCAATGAAGCAGTTAAGAGTAGATCTTTTCATTAGAGTTTATCCGCGACAATCTTACTATAATCCATTATCACCTACTAATCGACGTAACTATTCTTCATTTTCATATTGGTCTATAGCATCATTTCTCTGTATCACAGTTTTTCTCATCGCTTGTGCAGAACTCCACTGAAATAAGAAATTTGAAACAAATGGGAAAGAAATAAAAAAAAACTGCAGCAGCAGCTCCTACAGCAGCAGTGCAGCCAACCAAGGATCCTGGATCAAGCAAAAAAGGGTTAATCTCAGACACTACGTGCCTCGACCTTGGAAATACTAGTTGGGAGAGCATTTACATTTTAATTGAAGCAGAGGAGCCTGAGGAAATATCAGAAGAAGCCACAACGGACTCAACTAGCAAATCGGAAGCATCCCTCAAATGTTTAGCTTGTTCATATTTGCACAAAATAGTAGCATGACAAAAGATTCTTCCATACACTGACGTAGTGAGATGGGTGGTAGGGGAAATTCCAGTTTCAAACAGAACATTTTGCACAATTGATGGGATGATTTTGGCTCGTTTCAGCCTGATGATCTAAGGAAAATGTATCACTTGCCTGAGCCTGAAAAGAGGTACAACAAAGCCTTCCTTGAAAAATTTGCAAATGAAAACGAGACAGAATCAGCCCCGATTAAGCAGTGGAGACAGAATCCCGAGAAGCACAAACACGAATCATCAGGTAAGTACTCTGTGGACTCATTGGCTTCTCCTTACTATTATGTCAGGGCTATGATGAGTAGAATGTGGGGGATACATGACTCTGCTAAATTCACCATTGAAATGGTCCCTTTAATGGAAGTAGCAATCAATAGTTATGTGATGGATTGGGAAAACATTTTTTCTGACAAATTAGCCACAACAATTCTTGAATTCAGATCAAATTCATGCAAAACTACCAAGACCATTCCCCCTTTTTATTACAGTGCTTATATTATGGACACTCTCTGTTTTAACTTTGAATATCCCGTACTCAGATGGAGATGGACTCCCAGGACCCTAAGCCAATCCATATTTGTCATCAAATTTTATGGAAAGCTCACTACAAAGATCATTTATACAAAATATGTAATGGTTTTATGTTGCCTATCTACTATGCTATTTTTGATAAACTTGCCACTAGGATTTCCAAGGAAGCAGGGATCGACTTAATTGCAGTAGGAAATTGGTTCGGAGAAGACAAATTCATCTATATAAGGCTTTTTGGTAGCCTTACAAAACCCCGTGTTCTTCCCCTATATGTGCCCGATAAGCTGTTAGTTTGGGAATTGGCCTATTATATAACAACAGAAGGGACATCCAAAACCCTTAGAAATTTTAAGAAGCAAGTATGGCCTACATTTCCTTTGAGATGCAGTGTTTACATTCTCCATGATTACAAACATGCAGAAAAGGAGACAGAAAAAATACAAATGCTCAATCTTGCAACAATTCCCAATCGATAATATGATCCAAGAAGAGTTTCCTATAATGTTCTTGAACAAGCCAAACTTGCAAAGTTTGATCATGAAAAGGATGAACTTTATGACCTTTTTTCCTCAGCAAAATCATTATTTCAAGAAAAAACATTGGCCAGGATCAGGTATAAAGATGAAGGGATGGAAGTGTTTAATAGGCTTAGAGAAAAGAGGTTGCAAACTCTGCCTCTGGAATTATTAGCCACCACCCCAGCAATCCAGTCAAGTGAGGCTGAACAACAAATTGTTGACAAACGTCCTGCTGTGGAAAAAATTCTTGAGAAAGGAAAAGAGCCAGAACATGAGAAAGAACGAGAAAAAGGCAGTGAACACATGGATATAGATACTCAAATCGATCCCAAGCTCCTTAAAGAATGGCAACAGTTCAATTCCATTATCAGCAACCCTGAGAATTCACAGCGTTTTAGTACACCTCAAGTGAAAATTGGTCACAAGACAGCAACAAGTATGGTTCCAACTGATGGAACCAGTGGCCTACCCATAAGTAAATATGTAGAGATAATTCCTAAGGATCCATCGGATGAAATTGTTTTTCATATAGAAGATATACCACCTTTAGATGTCTTTTACAGCCCTAAGCATAGGGTTGTAGTAAAAAGACAAAGGAAAAAGAGAAGTCTTGATCAGTCTTCCCTTTTACCTGCGCAGACAGAGATGGCTAATGTGGTATGGAAAGAAGAATTCAATCCTTCCGAAGACCTCACAAAACTCTCTCAATATGTCGGGGCCTACTCGGCAACTACTATGGATAAAGCATCAGAAGCGAGCAATTTACTCAAGGAAAAAAACCAAACAATTATTTCATTGGAGGCACAGGTATCCGAAAGACAGCAGAGAATAGAGTAATTAGAACAACACTTAGCAGCACAGCAGCGAGTAAACAACCAACTAAACGAGCAATTGCTCAAGGAGAAGCAAAGGATAGACCAAAGCGCATAGTGCAGAAACAAAAGGAATTATCCATAGCATTGGTCAAGCTGAAGACAATGAAAAAACAAATGAGTAAAACAAAAGATGAGAAAATCGCTCAACTATCACAATAGATAGAAAATTTCAAGAGTTTTCCTCAACCAGTAGAGTTCAAGTCCGAAGCTCTTCAGATCAATAAGGCATTGATTAAGCAGTTAAATTTACTATGTCATAATATTTCCCTTGCTGAGCCCCTCTCTGAGATTTCTTCATCAATGATTGACAAATCAATTGATGCCAAGCAGAATTTGGAACAGGCCGATGAGACTTTAACCAAATTTCTTGCTTGGCAAGAAACCAGTGAAGGGGAAGCCACAAATCTGCCTAAAATTCTAGAATCGCACAAGGAAATTCTTTTCCTAGAATGGAAATCACAATTAATGAAGGCAGAAAGGGAAACTTCAAGAAGTAGATCAGCAACTAGTAATTTGATTGAGGTAATTAATGATACTCTTTATCTGTCTAATCTGATTTTACAGTGCACTCCACGAAAACTACCATCAGCGAAAACATTGGAACAAACATGCAAACAAGAATTGGAAAAGAAGGAGCGATTAATCGCAGGCATCTAAAGTTTAACTTGGGACACCTTTTGGTTCTTCCTAGTTAAACCATACAGTCAAAGGGCAACACTCAAATTTTTAACCCATGCAATCGGTTACATGATTCCCAAAATTCATGATGCTACGTATTCCGCCCAACTGCATTCTCGTCTGAGTCACCCTCCAAAATTGCAACCAATGCTTGCTATCTGCCAGCTCAAGCCAAAGGATGATCGACCGAAACAATGAATCATTCTACCGACTGCAAGTAGGCCTATTTCAAGGATATCTTCATGATTTGGTTATACCACCTAATAGCATTTTTATTTCATAATCAGTTAGCTTAGATAGTATTTATAACCCTTTCATGTCTTTAGAAAGGGTCCTCAATTTTTGTATAAAACTTGGATCAGGAGTCACACTATTGTGCTTATGATATATATTTTTTATAAATACGGGGCCTATATTTTGAATTTTAATGAAGAATGCTTTGATGAGATATGCACGATTGCTTTTTGTGAGAGTATTTCTAAGCTAGAAGACAAAATCGGAATGTGATTGATATCAAGAGGGATCCAAATTACATATGGTACTATTATCTATGTCTTTGCTCCATTCTTTTTATATGAATCGACATTTATTTAATCTTGCTATCATTGGATATATGTATGTGTTTTAACAACAATCCTTATACTTATCACTATTAAATGCTTAAGGAGTGTTATTCTTTCAATCATATTCATGTCAATGATATATGAAAAATAATGTAATAATGCTTTAATGATTACTTTGTTCAACTACTTGAACAAAGTAATTATCATATGAACAAATGTCTTTGTTTATCAATGGAGTCATCTATATGCCTATTTGTAGATAAAGATCATCAAAAGTTACACTAAAGTGGAAATTTCCTGGGATAGATTCTAAGTTGTTTATGATTTTTCATTTTAGAATAAATCATCCAACATTATCATTACATAATAAATAATTGACCACTTATCCATCCTATTTACAAACCATTGGGAAACTGGTCCCATTATATCCAGTCGGAGCCACCACACCAAACGGAAAAGGAGTTGCCTTTAAGGTCCGGACCGGGTGGTTTTCCCCGATGTTAATGCAGCGATTTTCGAGGCATCAACATTTTTCGCGCTAGAAGGAGGGCCTGAACTATGAATGGTGAATGAACCCAAACCTACAACCCATTCTGAGAGTAAATCTCCCTCCACCTCACCTCTGACCTCTTCTCTGCATGCTAGAACTCCAGTTTTCAAACGAGAAGAAGAGGAAACAACTACCACTGCTCAACCCCAACATACCCCAAAACGATTAACTCCAGAGTCTCTTGAAGTACAGTCTCTTATCCATAAACTTCAAGGCCTTTCAATATTATCATAGAAATTTGAGGTATCTCAAGGCAGTCAGACTTTGCAATTCATTCCACCTCACCATCTCACCGACTTCAGAGTGGAAAGCTTGGCATTGAACCTACTGAGTTGCCCTTACCTAAAAGGAAAAGGGCAAGAAAAAAAATTGAAGGATCTGATAGTGAGACTATCTCATCATCATCCATTTCATCTTCTCTAGTGCGAAGTCAACCATCCACTCCTCCATTACACATTATTGTTCAACAGGGATCTGGAACTTCAACATCTCAACCACCTCAAACCTCAATATCATCTCCTTCCCAAACATCTGGAACTTCATCAGCAATATCATCTAGTATTAGTTCTATAATGGCTCAGAATCCATGGAATAATCCTGGTGCAGTCACAATGCCTGCACCATTGCATCCATTGCCAGCACACCCTGAAAAATGGTTGCCGAAATTTAATCCAGATGCAGGAATACAAGCCGATGAGCATATTAACAACTTCATGTTGGCAGTTAACTTAAAAGGAGTGACAGACGAAGATTTTGTTGTTAGGCTTTTCCCTTATACCTTACAAGGATCAAGTGGTTCTTGGTATTTTTCCTTGCCCTCGGGATCCATTACAAGTTGGAACATTTTTCAAGAAAAGTTCTTGACTAAATATGGTGATGACAGATCTCTAGCAACATTAATCAATGATCTCTCGAATCTTAGGATAGAATCTAAAGAACCTGTAAAGGAGTTCAATTTGCGGTTTAATAAACTCTTGAATAAGATTCCAACTACCTCTAAACCAAGTGAGCAAATCAGAAGCGAATGGTATATAACAGCGTTACCTTCAAATATAGCTATTGTTGTAGATAGAGCTGCAAAACCAACTCTAGCTGAAAACATGAAAGAGGCCCTTGTTGTAGAGAAACACATTATTGCTTTAGAAAAGAAGGATGCTCTTGAAGATAGAAAATCCAAAAAAGTTTCTTTCAAATATGATTCAAAGAAAAAAAATGCCTAAAGACCCATATGATATGGAGGGTCTCCAAAAATTTCTTAAGACTATGTCAAACGAAATGGTAGAAATCAAGAAGAAAGTAGCTGAGACTTCAACAAAAAGGCATTTAGAAACTTCAAAAAACCATAATCAAAGCCACCAAATGCTATATCCAATGCAGATTCAGATCCCGAAGAGGAAGAATAATAAGAAACAGTCTTATCATCCGAAGAACCTGAAGAAGAAGAGACTGTAGAATGTCATGGGATGTGGGACTTTATTTTGCCTAATTCCAATACAAAAAATGAACAGGAAGCTTTCCTTGTAACTACCAGGAGTAAGGGTACTCCTGAACCTGTTCAAATAACTCACAAGAAAAGGAATGCAAGTACTACTACTACCAAAGAAAAGGTTCCCACAAAGAAAGCTGCAACAATACCATCCCAAAATTAGCCATCATCTTCAAATCCACCTCCAACATCTAAAACATTAATAGTTACAGATTCTATGGACTACAACATTATTGAAGACATGAAGAAAACAAAGGCAAATATCACTATGTTTGAGCTTATCAAACTCAAACATCAACAAAAACTGCTGCTTAAGGAGTTAGATGATGTACCTTCTTCTCCTCTTCCAAATGTTGTATTGTCTAAAGCTGCTAATGAGACAGGTAAACCACCTCCTGGTAGAGTAGAAGCTACTGATGTTGTTTTAATCGGAGATAGATCAAATTCCCATACTCCTCCATTCCTTTTAACCTACAAGATCTATAATAGAAATCTACACAATTGTTTGATTGACTTAGGGGATTCCTCTAATATAATGCCAGCTTCAATTTGTTCCAAACTGAACATTGAACCCCAAAAGTCTGCAATTCATATTGTCCAGTTGGATAGAACTAAGGTCCAGGTTTTAGGAGAAATCAACTCAATTACTATTAGGTTATCAGCTGATCCAAGAGTGGTTCAGAGAATTGATATTTTAATCGTTGATATACCTGAATTCTATGGTTTGATTTTGAGTAGAGACTGGTCTGAGAAACTCCATGGTTATATTTCCACCGATTGGTCTCATATGTGGCTCCCTTATAAAGGAAAGCCAAATCAGATCAAGATTGATCGGGAGAAACACATGACCCATACTGTTACTGAATTCAAACAAGAAAATCAACCATTAACATTCAATAACAATATTTTGGGGAATTACTCATTTGAATCATTCTTTGGAAATTTCACTGCTCAACCATCACCTTTCTCAATTAATAATTTCATATCTCAAATCGAAAATTTTTCACAAACAGATACATCAAGATGTGTTAAAATCGTTGAGAAAACTGTAAATAAAACTATAGATAAATCTTTGTTTTGGTCATTATATTTTGATGGGTCTAAATCTAGTGAAGGTGTAGGAGCATGATGCATTTTAGTTAGTCCCGAGGGAGAAAAGACCATGTTATCATGCAGGCTGGAATTTGAATGCACAAACAATACAAATGAATATGAGGCCTTAATTCAAGGACTCCACAAAGCAATTGGTCTTAAAGTTCAATATTTGAAAGTGTTCGGTGATTCATAAATTGTTATAAAACAAGTCAGCAATACTATTCATTGCCTTTCTAGTCACCTTAAACACTATCAATCTTTGGAACAGGATCTTATATCTCAATATTTAGCATTCAATATTTCTCCCATCCCTAGATCCGAAAATGCAGCAGCAGATTTACTAGCTAATGTTGTTTCCAAGCTCCTTCCATCTAAAGATTACAACCTAGATAGATTTTCAGTAGAGTTAATTTTTAGGCCATCAATTCTTGATAATGTCACTAATTGGAAAGTGTTCAATCACGATGAAGGTATTTTAAATTTCTTAACTTCTAACAAGTCCTACGATGCTCAACTTATTGATGAAAGCGACCATGACCTTCAAATGAAGGAAAAGCTTGAAGAAAACTCAATACTTAAACCAGTGGTTAAGCTTGAAGATCTTTATGACATCAAAGACATGTTTAAACAGGTTACTAATTCAAAGCTCCAAAGTTCTACTTTGAGATTTGAATTGATAAACCTGGGTACTGAGCATAAATCCACAAAACATCAATTTGGGATTAAGACTTTCTTTAGAAGAAAGAATTACATTCATTAGATTATTGCATAAGTATAAAAATGTCTTCGCTTGGAAATATGATGATTTGAAAACATACGATACATCCATCATTCAGCATACTATTCCAATGCTTTCTGAACTAAAACCAGTGCAACAGAAGTTAAGGAAGATTCATCCTAACTTAGAAAGTCAAATAAAAGCTGAATTAAACAAACTCTTGAAAGCTAAGATAATTTTTCATGTTAGGAATTCAAATTGGGTGTCCAATATGGTGCCAGTAAGGAAGAAAAATGGAGACATTAGAATTTGTATCGATTTCAGAAATCTTAACAAAGCAAGCCAAAAGGATAACTTCCCTTTACCTACCATGGAGCAGAGACTCTATTCAATAGCTGGTTCTGAATTAATGTCCTTTTTAGATGGTTTTTTAGGGTATAACCAAATTTTGGTACACCCTGACGACAGACTCAAAATTACTTTTAAAACCAAGTGGGGAACTTATGCCTACCAAAAAATGCCTTTTGGACTTATCAATGTTGGAGCTACATTCCAAAGGGTGATGGACATAGCATTCAAAGGATTGATCAATAAATTAGTAGTTTTCTATTTAGATGATATTACTATATTTTCCAAGAGAAGATCAAATCATTTACATGATCTGAAACAAATCTTTGAACGCTGCAGAAGATATGGTATCTCACTTAATCCAAAGAAGTCCTTTTTTGCTCTTAATCAAGGAAAGCTCTCGAGCTTCATTGTTTCAAAAGATGGTATTTATATTTCCCCAGATAGAATCAAAGAGATTTCTGATATTCCACTCCCTCATAATAAAATATACATGCAGTCATTTTTAGGTCAAAATAACTTTGTAAAAAGATTTGTTCTAGATTTCTCCCAAATTATTTTGCCATTAGAAACCATGATCAAGAAAAATTCAGTGTTTAAATGGGGGCCTGCAGAAAAAGAGGCATTTGAATCCGTCAAACAATCAATCATAAATTCCCCTACTTTAAGCACTCCTAATTTTTCAAATCATTTCATGTTATATACCCTTGCATCTAATTCATCTTATGCAGCAGTGCTAACACAAATTAACGATCAAAACTTGGAAGCACCAATCTCATTTTATAGCTCAAACCTTCAAGGTGTTGAACTTAATTACTCAGAAGTTGAAAAACAAGCCTTTGCTATGTACAAAGCCATTAAACACTATAGATCCTTTCTCCTAAAAGCTCACATAGAAGTTATAGACCCTTTTTCAACATTAAGATAATTACTAGTTCAAAGGGAATTAGGAGAAAAGAGAGCAAATTGGGTCACAACATTACAAGAATATGACTTGGAAATTAAACCAGTAAAGATTGTCAAAGGCCAAGGTTTTTGCAGGTTGTTAGCAGGAGCATCCAATATTCAGGAACCTTAAGTTACAATAGATATTGAAGAAATCAATCAGATAAGTATCACTGATCCTGAACCTCAATACGCAGATCTAATTTTCTATTTGAAAAATGGATATGCTCCTTCTAATCTTTCCTATAAAAACAAATGTGCCATAAGATTGAAATCAGAAAACTTCATAATTGTAGATGATGTATTATTTAGATGAAATTATGATTCAATTTTGTTAAGATTCTTAGAAAAACCTGAAGCACAAAAGGTCTTGCAGGAGCTACATGATGGACTAGCAGGAGGACATTTTGGAGCTGATACAACAGCTCACAAAATCATTCATGTTGGATATTACTGGCCCACCTTGTTCAGAGATACTCATGAATATGTAAGGAAATGCCAAAGTTGTCAAACCACTGGTGCTTTCCCTTTGCAACCAGTCAACATTGAACAACCTTTTGAACAATGGCAATTGGATATCATTGGAGAAATCACTCCACATTCAACCAAACAGCATAGGTATATCCTTACAGCTACTGATTACTTCACTAAGTGGGTTGATGCAATTCCTTTGAAGACAACAAACTTTGAGGCAATTATTCATAGATCAGTTCATTATTACCAGGTTTGGTGTCCCAAACGCTCTTATTTTTTATAACGCATCTTACTTCTCTGGAAATTCTATATTTGAGTTTGCTATTAAAAGGGGATTTAAATTGAAATATTCTGCAAACTACTACCCTCAGAGTAATGGTTTAGCAGAATCCACCAATAAAAATCTTATCAAAATCATTAAGAGAACTATTGAGCAAAATCATAAAAACTGGCATAAATCGTTGATATTTGCACTATGGGTTGACCGAATAACACAGAAAGCCTCCATAGGCACTTCTCCATTTAATCTAGTGTATGGAAAGGAAGTTGTCATACCAGCAAACTTAGTACTTCCATCACTAGCTTTAGTGCAGTTTATTGAGGAAAGTCCTTCATCTTCTATTCAACTAAGACATGATCAAATCTTGAAACTAGAAGAAGAAAGGGAAAAGGCCCGAATTATACATGCAAAAAATCAGCAGATTATTAAGTCATCTTTCGATACAACTTCAACCGGCTCAAAACATTTAAAAGTTGGTGATCTAATTTTGAAGTGGGACAAAGCCCATGAGGATAAAGGAAAACACACTAAGTTCCAAAAAATGTGGCTTGGACCATTCCAAATCAGCGAGAATATAGGCCCTTCTACATTCATATTACAAGATCTATCAGGAAAGAGAGATTCTCTTCCTGTTAACGGCCTTATCTTGAAAAAAAAATCAATTGAGGAGGTAACCCTTTCTCCCTTTATAAATATTCAATTTTCAGCAGAATTTGTGTGAATAACTTATTTTGTTTAAAATCCTAGGAAAATAAAGTTGTGAAAAGCCTCTCATTGGTCTTTACTATATTGAAAAATTTACTCAAAAGAAAATAGTTTTGATATTTACTTTTAAGAAATGGAAGCCTTAAAGGAAAAGGAAATTTCTAGGAAATTAGTTATATTTATATTCTGAAAACCCCATTTTATTTTTGTGAAATCTTCTCAAAACTTAGAAATAATGTAAATCATTTTAAATTTTTAGTAGCCTGAAAAAGGTTATCAATACAAAACAGAGACTGATTCAACCTTAGTATCTTCAAACTCTTACCCTGTCATCCATATTCTCTTAAGGAGAAAATTGTTCATCCCATTTATCAAAGTTTATAATTACTCAGAGTGTAATTCTAAAATATATTTGATATAAAAGATAAGAGGTCTAATTATAAGCCTTCTTACCATGATCATAGGGGAATAGTTCAACTGACATTACCAATACTGCATACCAAAACAGGGTAATGTATTATAATTATAAGACAAGGGGTCTCATCACGAGCCAACTTGTTCAGTTAAATTACAACCAGTGAATGGCATTGTCAATAGCTGGCCACTAAACCAGGACAATGGATTTTTATCTTACAAAATAAGGAAAACAGGAAAAAGTAATACAAAAAATATGGAAACATATCTTTTGGATTCATTCTTTTTAATTATACTCTAAAATGGATGGAATAATGAATGATCGAATGGTTAAAAGGTAATGTTGTCGAGACTATAGACGCTAGCTGGCAGCAGAGGCTCTACCTATGACAAAGGAGTTATTATAAAAGCTAAGTTGGAAAAGTCTTTTGTTTCATCATTATCAACCAATTAAGGTTTACTTAAAGCTTAGAATGTATTTAATTCTAAGAACAGAAGGGAATAACAAAAATATTTATCATTATGTTCATAATTTATGATTACCTAGTTATATTAGATTTTCTCTATCAGGTAAGATTTCCATATTAAGAAAGTAAGTATTTTAATTAATTTCTCAGAGATAACTATTTCTCCCAGTGAATCACCAATTTTTGTGCTGTACAACAACTCCCCCATTTCATAAAATTTTTAAACAAAATCATGATATGAAATGGGTCCCTTCTAAAATAAACTTAGATGTATAGATAAATTGGTATTAACCCATCATAAGAAAAACCCTTATCAAAAGGCTTAATGTAAATGAAATATTTTAAAAGCCTTTTGAAAAGAAATAAAGTGTGGCTTTAAAAACTATTATAAAACTCTTCGTTATTACGATAAAGCAATCGGAAGATCGCATATCACAATAACAAGGGAAACATATATAAAGACACATTCATTCACTCCGATCCGAAAAGCATATCGCAATCGGATATCGGAAAAGATAAATGCCAAAGTAGCGATGTAATAGAGCCTCCTAAATTCTCCGATGCAATAAAGTGTATTGCCATCGGCAATCGGCAATAACAAGTCAACACATGATTAAAGGCACACTCAAATCCTCCGATGCGATAAGGCATATCGCAATCGACAATCGACGAAATCACATTGACACGGCAATAAAACCTGAATCCATTCGCAATTGTGATGCATTAATAAGGCACATATCTTGAGAACATATTTAAAAGGTTTGCATGCATTATATCACCTTTCGATGATCGGAGATGTTTAAAACAAATATTAAAGCCTTTCCTTTCACGTTACTGATCGCCGATTTGCGATTTACTTTTGATTATCCATCAAAGAAATCTAAGCCATGCTTGAATGAATCATTCGGCATATAAACGACATGATAGACATTTAAAACCTCCTTTACCATGATTGACAGGTTAAGCAGCTAATTAATGAAGCAGTTAAGAGTAGATCTTTTCATTAGATTTTATCTGCGACAATCTTATTATAATCCATTATCACCTACTGATCGATGTAACTCTTTTCATTTTCATAATGGTCTATAGCAGCATTTCTTTGTATCACTGTTTTTCTCATCACTTGTGCAGAACTTTGCTGAAATAAGAAATTTGAAACAAATGGGAAAGAAATCAAAGAAATCTGCAACAGCGGCTCCTACAGCAGCAGTGCAGCCAGCCAAGGATCCCGGACCAAGCAAAAAAGGGTTAATCTCAGACACTACGTGCCTCGGCCTTGGAAATACTAGTTGGGAGAGAATTTATAATTTAATTGAAGCAGAGGAGCTTGAGGAAATATCAGAAGAAGCCACAGCTAACTCAACTAGGAAATCAGAAGCATCCCTCAAAGATTTAGCTTGTTCATATTTGCATAGAATACCAGCACAAGAAAATATTCTTCCACACACTGACGTAGTGAGATGGGTGGTAGAGGAAATTCCAATTTCAAACAGAACATTTTGCACAGTTGACGGGAGGATTTTTGGCTCTTTTCAGCCTGATGATCTAAGGAAAATGTATCACTTGCCTGAGCCTGAAAAGAGGTACAACAAAGCCTCCCTTGAAAAATTTGCAAATGAAAATGAGACAGAATCGACCCCGATTAAGCAGTGGAGACAGAATCCTGAGAAGCACAAACACGAATCATCAGGTAAGTACTCTATGGACTCATTGGCTTCTCCTTACTATTATGCCGAGGCTATGATGTGTAGAATGTGGGGGATACATGACTCTACTAAATTCACCATTGAAATGGTCCCTTTAATGGAAGTAACAGTCAATAGTTTTGTGATGGATTAGGCAAACATTTTGTCCGACAAATTAGCCAGAGCAATTCTTTAATTTAGATCAAATTCACGCAAAACTACCAGGACCATTCCCCCTTTTATTATAATTCTTATATTATGGATACTCTCTGTTTTAACTCTGAATATCCAGTACTTGGATGGAGATGGACTCCCCAGGACCCTAAGCCAATCCATATTTATCATCAGATGTTATGGAAAGCTCACTACAAAGATCATTTGTACAAAATCTTTAATGGTTTCATGTTACCTATCTACTATGCTATTTTTGATAAACCTACCTCTAGGAATTCTGAGGAAGCAGGGATCGACTTAACTGCTGCAGGAAATTGGTTCGGAGAAGACAAATTCACCTATATAAGGCTTTTTAGTAGCCTTACAAAACCCCGTGTTCTTCCCCTATATGTGCCCGATAAGATGTTAGCTCGGGAATTGGCCTATCAGATAACAACATAAGAGACATCCAAAACCCTTAGAAATTCTAAGAAGTAGGTATGGCCTACATTTCCTTTGAGATGCATTGTTTACACTCTCCATGATTACAAACATGTAGAAAAGGAGACAGAAAAAATACAAATGCTCAATATTGCAACAATTCCCAATCGACAATATGATCCAAGAAAAGTTGCCTATAATGTTCTTGAACAAGCCAAACATGCAAAGTTTGATCATGAAAATGATGAATTTGATGACCTGTTTTCCTCAGCAGAATCATTATTTCAGGTAAAAACATTGGCCAGGATCAAGTATAAAGATGAAGGGCTGGAAGTGTTTAATAGGCTTAGAGAAAAGATGTTGCAAACTCTGCCTCTGGACTTATTAGCCACCACCCCAGCAATCCAGTCAAGCGAGCCTGAACAGCAAACTGTTGACAAACCTCCCGTTATGGAAAAAACTCCTGAGAAAGGAAAAGAGCCAGAACAGTAGAAAGAACATGAAAAAGGCAGTGAACACATGGATATAGAAACTTAGATCAATCCCAAGCTCCTTAAAGAATGGCAACAGTTCAATTCCATTATAAGCAATCCTGAGAATTCACAAGGTTTTAGTACGCCTCAAGTGACAATTGGTCACAAGATAGAAACAAGTACGGTTCTAACTGAAGGAACCAGCGACCTACCCATAAGTAAAGATGTAGAGATAATTCCTAAGGATCCATCGGATGAAATTGTTTTGCATATAGAAGAAATACCACCTTTAGATATGTTTTACAGCCCTAAGCATAGGGCTGTAGTAAAAAGACAAAGGAAAAAGAGAAGGCTTGATCAATCTTCCCTTTTACCTGCACAGACAGAGATGGCTAATGTGGTATGGAAAGAAGAATTCAATCCTTCCGAAGACCTCACAAAACTCTCTCAATATGTCAGACCTACTCGGAAGCTACTATGGATAAAGCATCAGAAGTGAGCAATTTACTCAAGGAAAAAGACCAAACAATTGTTTCATTGGAGGCACAAGTATCCGAAAGACAGCAGAGAATAGAGCAATTAGAACAGAAGTTAGCAGCACAGCAGTAAGTAAACAACTAACTAAATGAGCAATTGCTCAAGGAGAAGTAGAGGATAGACCAAAGCACAGTGCAGAAACAAAAGGAATTATCCACAACATTGGCCAAGCTGAATACAATGAATGAACAAATGAGTAAAACAAAAGATGAGCAAATTGCTCAACTATCACAACAGTTAGAAAAGTTCAAAATTTTTCCTCAACCAGCAGAGTTCAGGTTCAAAGCTCTTCAGATCAATAAGGCATTGATTAAGCAGTTAAATTTACTATGTCATAACATTTCCCTTGTGTTATCGAGAAATCTAGTGTCTATGCAAAGCTACTAGTCCCACTAAGACGAGTAGCTATCTTAGAAACAAACAGATTAAAGTTGATTTTTCTTTCCTTTACGAGAAATAGATAGGAGAGGAGCAAAGAATACCAACCTCGATCTTTTGCTTGGCTCTCTGCTTAATCCTTCTCCCCCTTTGGCAAATCTTTGTTGCTCCTCCCTTGACCACTCCGCTTCAAAGAGTACCTGTAAAAGTCAAAGCAACATAATACCTTCAAAGTGTAGAGATCTATAATATTAAACAATATAGGACCAGATATATATTGACCACACACATGCATATATTAGCAAACATACAAGAATGTGGAGGAAAACTTGAATAGCTTTATTGATATAGAGATTAGAATAGAGGATTACAACCCATTGATCTGACCCAACATCATCCTCCCAGCATGAAAGCCCTTCTTCACCTCATGAAAAACTTAGATCACCCAACACTATGATATTCCACCAGGAAACCAATAGCACTTCCTTACAAGATACAAGATTCCAGCCTTTGGATCTCTAGGATGAGGGATCCATATATAGATGATTGTAGGAGGGTGAGTTAGCTTCTGGGATTTTGATTAGTGTCTTCTCTCTGATATTTCTTGATTCCACTTGGAGATTGATGATCTCTTACTCAACCCTAGGAAAATTCAGAGAGGCAAGTGTCACAGGAGAAGTTTCTGGAAGATTCCATGATCATTCACCTTGCAAATTGTCTCTGCCATTTGTCTACTCTCACCCATCACACCCTACAGAAGGGCTTCCCAGTATGCATCACACTTTTTACACTGAGCAGGTGAGATGCATCGCACCCTCTACACTGAGCAGTCTATATGGTCCAGCTTTGACCAGTTCTGAGCAGTTTTCTGTGGAGAACTTCTGGGAGATGATGTAATCAGCTGACCTTGTTCCTTTAGGGCATGAAACAACACTTTTAGGGACTCATAAGCCGTTGGTTTATGGACATATGCGATTGGGGTTGGAGTGTCCTATAATAGTTTCCCCCTAAAGCATGAGGTCGAAAATCTTTTAATGTCAAGTGAAATGCTTTATCATGAGGATCCGAGGTTCTTTCGAACTGGAAGGCGACCTGTAATAAGATACAATACAATACATTATCTTCATAAAATTTTCATGATCTAGTTGAGGTGGGCATTCCCATGCTTAGCTTCATAAATTCATTTTCATGTACATAGGACAGACAACCATCTGTGTGGCAGACTGATGATTCTGGTAGAGCTATCATCCTTTGATTCGGATGATCATCTGTGCAGCAATGATGTACATTTGATGTCTTTATTTTCCTAAATATATCGCAGCCCAGATGGATGAAACTAGATTTGGGGTCTTCAAACTCGTCCAATCTTCACCTGAAGTACAATTCGATCCACCTGAAAAATGTTCTGGAGTCGAACATGGAAAGACATCGCCTAATTACCAGCCAATGATGTAAGCTATTAACAGGAACAAGAGGAATCATCGATAATGATGATGATCCTCAAGGTACTACAATATAATTCGCGTGGTGTGAAAAAGGGACTTGGCATCAAACACCACGCAAAATATTTTGGTCGAAGGCCATTGATGTAAACCTGTCGCCGGAAGTGAGAAACTTGCCATTGAGGCATGCAAGCTTCAAAGTACTGAAAGAGTTGTTCCTAAGTTGACTTCTTGGATAATGAGTTGTTGTCGACAAGAAGTAACCCGTCGTAGGAGGGCCTAATGAATCCCACATCTACGACACGAAACAAAGAAAATTATTTTGTAGAGGTGAAAACGATCTACGGATATAGGGTTCAGGGTGGCGGTCATGAAAGGATGAAGCGTGAAAGTATTGCAGTGGATGAGACACAATATGGGTCGGTGAATTCTCTGATTGAATTCTCTTGAACATATCGATGACACTGAAATGAATTGGTAGCGTTAACCTGAAAGATCGATGGTACGGTGGACCAATGGTAATATGACCGATGAACAGAATAACCCAACCCGACTCAATCATGGTGACGGAGTGAAAGTTTCATGTTCAAGAGCGACTCGCTACCAATAAAGTTTCTTCAAGTTTTCTTCCCAAATTTTCCCCAGTCATTTCTGACCAGTATCTCTTTATTTTTGTCAAGCTTGAGGAGGATAACATATGCTTGTTCTATAATTTGCCCTTCGGGCAAACCCTTCGCTATGTTTTAACGAGCCTAGCGATAGTGAAACTCGTTCTCGTCTCTATGGACAAGTTTGTCACTATTGGTTTTAACGAGTTTAACGACAAAGACAACTCGATCCTTTTTCAATTTTAGAGAGTCTGAAAAGGGACGGAAAGGAAACTACAGTAATCTATTTTCGTCATATAATCCCTTAAGTCCGAAAAAGTATAAAATAATACAAAATGGATGAACTTTCGATTGTTTTAACGAGCCGAACAAGACAAGTGCTCGATCTTTTTGTGTAATAATCCCTCAGGTCCAAAAAGATTAAAATCTAGAGGAGGGATAACACTCTCGGTAGCTTTAACGAGCTGGAGAGGCCAACTGCTCATCAATCTCTTCACATTTTACGAGTCAGATGAAAAGAGCTTAAAGGAGACTCGTCTTTGAGGAATGAGTGATATTTTCAGGTAATTGCTAATTCCAGGTAAGGTTTGGAATTTTCCAATCATGGCAGTGTCACAAGGATGGCTAACAGAATCACTCTTCGCAGCTATTCCTCAAAAGGGTAAACAATCAAATGGAGGCGTATGATCGGCTAAACGGAGCGGAGGTGATGGCGAGAACACGACCAGGGCTCAAAAGCTGATGATAATGCATTTACAATGGTTATTTACCGGAGGTTGGTTCATTTTTTAGTGAGCTTAAACTCTGGGGAACATTTTCCCATTGCTTAGGTTTAATTTTTAATGAGCTTGAACTTCGCATAAAAACTGCTCGTGCCAGTCATATAATAAGGATGTCTCATCGATAGGTTCAATTTTTAAGGAGCTTGCACCATTCGAAACTTTGCTCCGCATCCTTTCGTTATGCAAGCTAGGAATGACCAACTACTGTCCTAGGGGTTAGTTAACTACTAAGGTTAGGTAGGAAAATTTTTCCTTTACTTTGCTGGTGCCATTTGGCCCCTACGAAGGCGAACGGTCGATTTGACCACTCACCTAACTTAGGCAGTTGAAGTCAGCAAAACTATGGGGTTAGCGTTACGCTGGCCGCTTTTCACTTGGCACAAAAGGTTTGCATGCCCTAGGTATAGCGAAGTAGAGTTCCCAGGTTACCCTTCAATTTGCAGACAAAACGTTTGTTCTGTCAGGAAAGGCCTACCTTCTAACGGGGGTATCTTATTCCAGTCTAACCCCATTTTCCTAAACGGATGGGCATGTCAGACTAGTCATATTCCTACGTGGAAACCTACCCTATACCTGAAGTTTTTCTGTCGAAGCAGACCAGGGTCCCTGGGTTTCAGTCATGGCCACCGAATTACTCACGTTCTTCAGGTGGACAGACTAGAGATTGATGAGACATCCTTGCATGAAAAGACCAGTTAGGGATGGTACTTGACTATTAGCTATGTGTGAGCTAGGGAATGAAAGCTGGTCTACGAGCTGGACCACTCGGCCTTCATGCGAAAAACACATTACTCGAAAGGGTGAGGAGACAATGGCTCCCATGCTATAAATATAGTCGCGCCCAAGGAGTACATTATAATCTAAAGGTCCTTGGACTTCCATTACGTTCAGATACACGGTTTTCCCTCTCAAAGTTATACACAAACTCGGAAGGATCCCTAACGGTCAACTAGTTCCTTTATCGAAGCCTGTTAGATTTCGCATCTCAGGCAGAAGCGATGGCAAACCAAGTGCTTTCCAAGAAGTTGAGGAAAGGATACTCACAGAAGCCCCTTCATCTATGATGGTACTAACCATGACCATTCTGTAAGCTTGTACAATGATTCAGAATGGTACATTAGACAGTAAACGGGGTCTGCCTAGTAGATTCCAATTGAAGGAAATGACTAGGTTGCTCTTCCCGAATGTTGTGTTCAGTGCATTGTGATCGATAGGGCGGCAGACACGACTTCCTAAGGATAAAGGATATAGCCTATTATGGTCTCCCAATATATACTCGACGGTACGTAGGAGCACAAGTCCGTACTGGCACTTATTGTCTCAAAGAGGAGGAATCACCCAACCAACAATGAAAGTGATAGTTACCAGGCTTTGCGACGCCGGAATACGTCTCTAGCCTAGACTTCTAAATGTTGTGCATTAGGTTCCAAAGCATTTTTATGTTCATTGAATTTATTTTACAGTTGATCTTTCTTAAGAAGTTTGCCTTTCAGGTTCACCGCGTGATGTAGATATACAATTCCTAAAATGCAATCTAAGATGATAAACAATAATTTAATCTTCTTTTTGCAATGAAAATCCTAGCTACTAAGGAAAGAGAAGCGGAATTCTTTCAACATAGAGAAGAGAGCACACACTAGATGCATTGTCCTAAATCAAAATCAACAAGCAGTCTAAATGCAGATGCACATGCATGTATTTGTTTTCACTTTCTTAATGTGTGAATGACAAAAAGAATGCTAAGTACAAATTTGAATCATTTCAAGTGACAGTACTAATGATTTTCTTTTCAAAAACGAAAGGAAGATAATGACGACACTTTGCGATTTTGAATTGAAAACTGCTTTCGACACTTGAAAAGCTACTAATTCAAATCAAATACCAGAGTAACAGTGTAATCAACCATAAAGAAAAATAGAATTCTTTTCTTTGACTGAAAATGACACTTGCGACACTTCCAAATCAAAAGACGACAGCTTGATTATGCTACTTCTTTGTAAAGAAGAACCGTAAATGGCGAACAATACATAAAAACATTTACAGTTCTTTGTACTATGGAGGCTGAATCATGCAAAGGAAGGGAGTTTCCACATAGGTATACTAATCACAGAAAACAAAACTCCTAACTAAAGCTGAAGAGAGTGAACAAAAAACCAAAATATGGGAGCAAAAGAGGTCTTATCTGATCATCGCACTTGTAAAACAGGGAAAGTGCGATGCATCTCACCTACTACACACGGGAGGTGCGATGCATCCAGATTCCCAAGAGGAGAAGGTGCGATGGTCTAGGGACGAGACTTCAACTTGGCTCTGGGTCATAGTTTGCAGCTTAGTTCAGGGATTTAAGCTAAGAAAATGATAATCAGTAAATGCAAATCACAGGGGCTGATCTAATGAGGCTACTAGAGCCACCACCAAGGCAATTAGGATGTTTACAAATCAATTGTTCAGTTTATAAACAAAACCCGGAGATAGACTGAAGCAGCATTGATCTACTTTGCACTTGCATAGCAAATGCAGTTCAAAGGATAGCTGGCTTGACTTCAGGCTCCGTCTGTAAGTTTATAAAGCAAACAAATATAGACAAGCAAACAAACTACTCGCTCTCCAGTGGAGTCTCCATTTTGTTATCGAGAAATCTAGTGTCTATGTAGAGTTGCTAGTCCCACTAAGACGGGTAGCTATCTTAGAAATAAATAGATTAAAGTTACTTTTGCTTTCCTTTATGAGAAATAGATAGGAGAGGAGCAAAGAATACCAACATCGATCTTTCGCTTGGCTCTCTACTTGTTCCTTCTCCCCCTTTGACAAATCTTTGCCGATCCTCCCTTGATCACTCCACTTCAAAGGGTACCTGTAGAGTCAAAGCAACATAATACCTTCAAAGTGCAGAGATCTATAATCATAAACAATATAGGACCAGATATATATTGACCACACACATGCATATATTAGCAAACATACAAGAATGTGGAGGAAAACTTGAATAGCTTTATTGATATAGAGATTAGAAGAGAGATTACAACCCCTTGATCTGACCCAACGTCATCCTCC